>CM067498.1:4785083-4800031 GCA_034552555.1 Semaprochilodus insignis
GAGAGAGAGAGAGAGAGAGAGAGAGAGAGAGAGAGAGAGAGAGAGAGAGAGAGAGATCAGTTCCCAGGCCGCCTGTGCTACAACATGAGACAACATACTGCTACTCATCTACACTGAACAGCTGTACATATACACATGCCTGCATACATGACACTGAAACCTTTATTTGAAGGATAAATACAGCACTGCGTCAAAGTGTAAGCTATTTTTTTTGTGTCAGCGCATTTCAGTGCATCCTTTCTTTTCTGTCTTTCAGCTTTTCGAAGAAATCTGCAGGGATATTTTTCCACACTTCCATAGTTCAGTCTTAGAAGCTGGTTGCATTGTCTGCTTTTCAGATCCAACTTATCCCAAACACTTTCAAATAACCTTATTTTTTTTTAATTCTATTTCCTTTTCTCAGGAAGGGCTTCGCAACAGCTACACACCTTTTCCAGCTCATACCGTTGGTCTGTGGTCTCACAGTGGAAGGATGGACTGTGGACATCCATCTGTGGATGTTTTCAGATCTGAAGCCAGAGTGGAACTTTCTCCTCTCTCTCGAAGACGAAAGCTTTAAGTACTGTTTATCGCCACGGGCGCCACGTTTTGGTGGTCTACCAGGTCTTGCAGGATTGTTAGCCGTCCTACTTCCTCTCTTTTCTATTTCAATAATTGTTTACACTCTTGAAAACGATGGGTGGTCTCTGACTTCTGCACAGTGCATACACAAACAAAAACACTGAAGTACGACAGCTTTCTGTGTCCTATCAGTCTCTCTCTCTCTCTCGCTCCCTCTCCCTTTCTCCCTCTCTCTCTCTCTTTCATCAAGGCTTTCATTAGCTCTAGATTTCTGGCAGCCATACACTCCACCTCCCATCATTCCCATACACTTCACTGACCACTATCTCAGACCATCACCAATATGGTCCAGAGTATCCGGAGAGTATCCGGTCTCTCCCCCTTACTCTCCCTCTCCTGCAAACATTCCAGTATGATGAATTGGACCCATTAGTGTCGGAGCATTAGAACCTTGAACCTGTTCCATCTCATGTTTTCACAATCTACAAACCTAAATACTGCTCAGTTTTGATGTGACTAATGTGTCATTACAAACACCTGTTTACCTGTTCCTCATCAGCGTCAGCTGTAAACAAAACATCTGATGATTTCTGATGTGTTATAGAGCCTGACTACTAATATCGTTTTTCAGTATTGTATGAACCTGTAAAAGTGGAGGTGCCAAATACTCATGGGGACCAGCACTTCCAGTGGTACAATACTTCCAGTATTTTAGATTGCAAGCATCTGTGTCACAACTTAGAACTGACAATCACGTATGACAGTAAGGCACGGTTTATCTAAAACTACAGGAGTATAAAATACAGTGCTAGAATACAAGTAAACAATTAAATTAGATGATAACTAGAATTTCCATTTCAATCATACACTCATCATCAAAAAATTTGTTGCATAGATTGTCCGACATGTGCGAAGTGACCTCATAGCCGCGAGTGCGAACATTCAGCGAGCTGTGACGCCCTCCATGATTCATCCTGTTAGTACCAGCATCATTGGCAGACGACTGCACAGCACAGCACGTAGACCGTTACGACGACTGTCCTTAACACCACGTCAACATCGCCAAAGACTGCAATGGTGTCGTGCCAGACTGTCATGGAGCATGGAGTGCCTTGGTGGAGACGACCAACGAATCTGTGTGGGGGCGCCGTGGTCAGCGCCAAGATGAATGGTTTGTTGTCACGCGCCACATGTCGAGAAGGTCTGGTGTCACTCCACTTCCTCCCCTACCACACAATCTGCAGGAACTATGTGAGAATATTCAAGATGCATGGGATGGATTATCACAGGGCACCATTAGGAACCTCTACAACTGGCATGTTGCTTTAGCAAACATGGGGCCGACACCATACTGAGAGACACTACTTCTGTATGTGTAGCTCAATAAATATTGATCACATCAGTCTAAATTTATCATCATTTATTGTTCCTGGTAACCTTTATCTTCCTTCCCAATAGCACTGCAATACCACACCTCCTTCTGGGTGCAACCGTATTTTTGATGATGAGTGTACATACAGTGATTTTACCATGTTTTAAGTAGTGTTATACACACAGCAAAGTCTTTTACACAATGGCAAAAACACAACAGGATAAAATACATCACTGTTCAGTATATATCTAACTTTACTGGCTGCCAGGCAATATTTGCATGAAATGGCATGAAAAACATTTTTGCCACATTAAGAAGAAGGTTCACACTGCGTTTGTTTTTGTCACTAGCTGCACAGCACATATTGCATTCTCTCACTGTGTCTGGATTAGCCAATCAGATTGTAGAATCAGAACAACATTGTTTTTAGAATAAAGACCAGCAAGCAAGGACAAAGTAACCCAAGAGCTACACTGGTCTGTAGTGTGGGTATGACTATCACCCAGAAATTAAAAGTAATCGAAGTGGGTTCCTTGCTTAAGCGTCTTACTGGCACTTATTTACACACTCATGATCTAATGCTGAAAAAAGCACTGGACAGATGCATTAATTAGAGCGCGGCTTTTAAGCTAATTACCCAGGAAGGAAATTAGATCAATGCACCTTCTCCATCTCAAACTCAGTGAAAGCAAACACATTTAGAAGAAAGCAAAATATACAAGTCTGCTCCTGACTTTCAGGTCACCAGCTTTCTCCATCTCTGTTTCCCTGGCCTTCATATGGCAGGCTAAACATAAAACTAGTCTAATCCCACTCCTGCCAACAGGCTCCAGTGGACGAGTGGAGCAGAATGGAGTTGGATTTAGTGCTAGTTTACAGCAACTGCCTAATATTCTCCAGATCTGAATGGCCACACAAGCAGCCATCGTTTTTCCTCCGTCTCTCTCTCCTTCTTTGTCCTTTATTCTCCGAAGCACCAGCGCCTTGGGTAGGAGAGGTTTGGGCTCATAATGGCATCGTTCTACAGAGCTCTGTAGCTATGCCTTCCACGCAAACGCCCCACCTTATAAGAAAATGAGGAATGTAGACTCTGCGCACCAGTCTCCAGTGAGAATCCTTCTCCGAGGATCTGAAGTTCCATCTGGTCTATATTACATAGAACCTTCATATGCCATAAGAAGTTTTATTTAGGAACTGCTAACCTCAGCAAGAAAGCAAACCGAACCGTTCCACAATAAACACACTAGCGAGCGGCTGTCTTGGCTTTTGGCGGCCGGCGAGGTTCCACGCAGTTAAAAGCTGATTTCTCCTGAGTTGCTCATTGTGGAGATCCATTTCAGTAACGATCCACTGGACGGCAGAGACTGCAGCACTGAAAGCTACTCGCAATCAAGCATCTGGCCTCTAACTGTCCAGCAGACCGGCCCGCTGAAGAATCATATTAGATTACTTAACTAATCCTTTCTCTACACGCCACAAGCTGACCAATGAATAATCAATCACATCATCTGCTCCCAAGGGTGCAGTGACTCTGCTAACTGTGTTAACCCCACCCCCGCAGTCTACACAGAGGACAGAGACGAACACTTTGCTTAAAAGACCAACGGCTACACTTGACTAATGGCTCAGGGTGACTGTAGAGGAAACGCAATAAAATAGTATGAATGATTAATTGATGCATGGACTAGTAAGCCGTGTGCTCATCAGGTCAGATATGGGAAGGCACTAAGGGTAGCAATAATTTAACTTGTGTCTGATGACAGCCCTGCCAACATGTATGACTTTTGACCACCAACAAAAGTCTGACAAATGAACAACATGGTATAGAACTACGGCTCACATGCATTTAAAATGACTTATATATGTAAATGCTCTTTTCTCTTTTTGGATGTGTATAACTTAAAAAAAAGCAGCCTCAGATGAAACACTCCTTATACCTTCAGCATAAATGGGTGGAGCTAAATTGTTAGACTCAATAGGCTGATGTACAATCATGTGCAATAAAAATGTTAAAGATTTTACTAATGGTTTAGGGCTGCTCAGAGTCCAGATTTAAACCCTACAGAGAATAACTGCTCTCAGCTTGTCTGCTGCTTGTATAGAGTCAGAGACAAATTGAGGACTTCCAGAAGGCGCACAGTGACAGCGGGAATCAAAACGAGATGGGTTGAGCCTTCTGTCACTTTAATTACATCAGGAGTTAATGTAATGTGTTGGGGCTTCTCTTCAGCTCTTGAAGCCCTAGCCAATAGGAGAGCTTGTTTAGTTAACAGGTGCTGACTGGCCACTTTTCCATTGGGCCATCTGACCCAGCCTACACCCAATAATGAAACAACAGTAATGCTGTAAATGGGGCTTTTAATACAAGTTTTAATACAACTGTTCTCAGAAATCATCAGGCCTAGAAGACCCTGAATGTTCCCCGCTGTGAATGATGACATGTGAAATGACATGTGAATTTGCATCGTTGACCAAAAGCATTGACTTCTGAAGGGTTTGGTCCTGCATACAGCAGTTTTATACAGCAGATCCAAAATTTGCTAATTTTAGCAGCATCTAGGCATGACTTCTGAGATGATTCTATCATATCTTTAGTTTCATCTTTTTTTCAGCTGTTTAAAAGAATTAGTGCTGAGAACCGTCAGCAAGTTCACTTAAAAAGTTCATCATTTAACGAAATCAAAGGGAAAGCTATAGCACATCGACTTTATCTACAGTAATTGTTGAACTATTCCATGTTCACTGACTAATGGTTTGCTTTTAAAACCACCACAAGCTTAATGTTTTGCCTTGTTTGCATGGGAGTGTGTTAAATTCATGACAATGAATTCAAAACAAGCTGTTGTTGCACTTATACTTCATGTATGGACTGTATGAGCAATGTGTTTTAGCTCTAATCTTCAGCAGTGTTTATACACTACATAAAGATCGCAGGTTACACTTTTTTTTAAGTGGGGAAACTTCGGTTTTCCATTATATGGGCCTTTTAAACACAAGCTTTCATATCACTATATATGCTAGTTTACCCTCCTTTTGGATTCACATTCACACATTTTGGAGTGTGATGAATGTTCAGTAAAAGAAGACGACACGTAAATTAATAGAGATTAAGCTCATTATAAAATTCTTCACATGACCAAGCATGACTTCTTATACTGGAGTTGGTATAGTGTTGTGGGTGACACAGCTGCAAACACAGCCCCAGTAACATCATCACGTTATGCCAGTAGAACTACAACGTTGGCACTGTAAAATAAAAATGCTGTTCCGTGCCTCCTACGGCTATGTCACTGACAGCAGCAAGCAGCCGTCAATACCATTACTGCCATTACTGCTACACTTGACTAATGGCTCAGGGTGATTGTAGAGGAAAGGCAATAACATAGTATGAATGATTAATTGATGCATGGACTAGCAAGCCCTGGGCTCATCATGTCAGGTATGGGAAGGCACTAAGGGTAGCAATAATTTAACTTGTGTGTAATGACAGCTCTGCTAAATGGCAGGGCTATCCTCAACCAAACATCTGAGCACCTACAATGAACAGCACTGTATAGGACAACAACGGCCCACATGCATTTTGGTTGTGCATGATTTAAAAACCACTGACCCAGTAACATCACATTAAGCCAATAACATTATAATGTTGGCAAAAAAAAAATGCTGTTCTATGCCTCATATGAGCGACTGACAACAGCATGCAGCCATGAATACCATTACTGCCTGTTACTGACTGTGTGAACCACTACTCTATCCTGAAAGCGTTTTGAGCACATTCTGATGTCCGTAATGAAGTGTTTTTGGTGTGGCAAGTTTCATGTGCTGTATATGAACGGGACCTTCTAAACTTCAAACAACTTACACTACAAGTGGTCAGTGCTCATGTCCACCACTACAGCTAAGGGCAAAAGATGGGAAAACTAAACATCCTGCCAATCGCTGGGCTATGCTGTCGAGTTTTTCATCGCTGCTCTATTGACAAACATGGAAGATCTGGTCTGTTTATTTGTTTATGAGGTAAATGCAGCATTTCCTTGGGCAAGACTCCTAACGCTGCGTTCACTTGCCTCTGTAACACAACTAAGTTCTAAGTCGCTTTGGATAAGAGCATTTCCCAAACGCTGCAAACGTCAGTGGAAATCAGGGTATAAAGTATGTGTGCCCAACTACCCAAAACTACAGCAATGATGAGTAACTTACAAGCCATGTGGGAAGATGTTTCTGAATCACTGAAGTAAACAACTGGGTGGAGGTGGGCGGAGAAATGCTTATGCCTGACAAATGTGAAGTAACAAGAGACACACTTAATGGCTGCACTGACTGACAGGAGCGTGAGCACACACAGAGCAACAGACACAGTGTGGGGGTAGATCCGTAGGGACCTAACCTTTCAACCCCAACACAAGTGACAGAACGAGCCAGCTGTCCATCAGACAGAAGGAGAGAGAAAGAGAAAGGGAGAGTGAGAGTTGCTATTCTAAATCATTAAAAATCTAATAGAATATTTGCAGACAAGGGTTAATGTCTAAGGGGTGTGCTTGTCCGAGAGCTTAATGACACGGAAAGTACAGCAAATGCTGGTCAGCATGAGCGTAACTTGGGAGATTTGGAGCCTAAACACCTCCCCCCGTCGCCTAATCACTCTCTTTAATCTCTCTAAATTAAATACAATGACCACAACCTGACAGCTCCTGATAAGAGGAAAGGTCCTGCACTGGTAGCCATGTTGGATTTGCCCTTCTTCCTGTAAGGGCGAACCGTCCTTGAATCATTTGCTTCAACATCAAATGTTCCAGGTACCCACCCTCGCTCGAATACATCTGCCTTTCCTCTCGTCACAGGGGCTAACCTCGCCTGGAGCACCGTGCCATCTCAAATATAGTATCCAGGCCAAACAAATAACACGCTCAGGACATATTTATCATCAGAAAACGGATGACAGAGCAAAAACTGTCTATATTTAGAATATTTCCATGAACGTGACTTCCCTGAGGGAGCTTTAATGAGGTGAATCTGGGGGAACAGCTTGGAAATAGGTCTGTTTGATCTGGCAGCTCACAAGTTGGATGGAAATTTCATAAAAAAAAAAAAAATCTGGTTCAGCCTTCAGTTTTACTGATTTGCTATTGTAAAACTATAGACGCTATGAAAAGCCTTTCATATATGAAATCAATATTAGTCTTGAAGCCACAGTAATTGTAAGGAAGAAAGCGAGGTTAAAATGTTAATAGTAGATATTAACCGAGAGCATTTTTGGTATGTAAACCGCACAAGAGGAAAAATGTAGGATATGGGCCCTTAAGCTGTATGCCTTAACATCAGTGCCTGCAGCTTAACATGATTAATGACCGCTTGTGGCCAAATGGTTGGATGGTCATTGGCTGCAAAACAATCTCGCACATGTTACTGGCTTCAGGAACTCAACACAAAACACCCCAAAACCTGTTCAGTCTCGTAACTGAAGGCTTACAGACAGTTCACAGGTTACATAAATCAGAGATAAGAGTTTACCTTCCAAAAAAAAAAAAAAAAAACAGGCACATGCCTCGGTGCAGAAGCTTTGCCGAGGTTGCGAAATTGCATCTTGTCACATTCCTGGTGGGAGCAAAGTGGAAAACGAATGAGCATTAAATAGGTTTTCACAAAGACAAGAATCACAGGAGGAACAAACAAGTCAAATATCCTTCAAACGATAAAACCTGCTGTTGCTTCACAAGTCATCGCTGTCCAACCCCTTTGGCTTGACTTCATAAAGCATGTTTAAAAAAGCTCCCATGAGTTTAGAACATCCTCTCCAGTTATTGATGAGCCTGAGGCAACGAGAGCAGGCCTGCTTTAAAAACATAGGCTGAAGACCTCAACGGAGCAGATCTCTGCCTGAACGCTTTGCTTTATTGCAGTTCTTTGATCAAATCGACGCAGAAGTAGGTCTAAGAAACCTTGAAACCTGCAATCAGAAGCTTTCTAGACTAGAGAACAAAACAAAATGCCATTCAACAGTGTTCAGCATGCTGCAAGAGAACCAGATAACATTTAAGGCAAAAACTACATCACAGCCAGTTCTAGGTAATCCTTTCAACACTCCACTTTGATTGATAGGGTAGTAGTGATAAAGCGAGAGAGTAATACTCTTGTAGACCCTAATATTCTAAACGAGTGTGGATTGTAGGGGCTTAGTGACACATCATGACCATGTGATACTGCAATTAGAAATCCTGTGCATCGTGGAGATGTGACAAAGCATCATGGAGAATGGGCATTCACTCCAGCGCTCCCCTCCCTGCCTCACATGTCATAAGTTTGTTTTGCAAAACTTAATTAGGTCATAGATTTCCTATATTCGGATTTTATCCAAAATATTATGAGAACACTGAATTATGAGCCCGGTCGCTAGAGTCCAATCCAATCACAGAATGACAACGACAACGACAACGACAACGACAACAACAACAACAACAACAACATACTCAAATAAATAGTTAATGGTCTCTAAACTAAGCCTGTACTCAAAGTGCACCATTAAATAAAATAGAACTACTCCATTTCACCGACTTTGCACCCAAAAAATCCAGTATTTACATTCAATTGTGCTTCGTAAACCATAAACCATTTACCTTCAGTACTGTTGGATATCTCCAAGTACAGTAATGGTGGAGGTTCTTTGAAATAGCTAGTGTTAGATGGAGGCGAAACAATCCTGTGATCTAACTGGTTAATATCATCATTCTTATCCCACCAGTGCACAGTGCCATAGCCAATAATCAAGTTGTCTTAAAAACAAACAACAGGCCTCGTTTTATTTGGATGGTATATTACAGACCCCTATAGATTACCTACAGATGTTCAGAGCGTCAAGGCGAGGAGCAGCATTATAGATTGCTTTAGGCTTTGGGGGTAAAGGGGATATGAGGTTTGGATACAAGATGTTTAACATATACATAATTTAATTTTAGCAAGCAAACCAGATGGTCAGCTGCATGAAAGTTAGAGGAGCAGTTTGAAAAATGACATGACCTGTTGAACTGCACAGTCCCATCTCCTCCCTCTTCACTCCTTACCTAGAAGGTAAGTAAGGTCTAGAAGAAACGTAATGAGTGGAGCATCAAATTTTACTCCTTTACTCGCTAAGCGCATCTCCAGTGGTGGAAATCAGATTGTTTTGCTCTTATTTATATCACTTCTTTTGTTGGCGGCCGAACGTGGCTGCTTTCCAAGAGTGGCTCCTTGTCAAGAGCTAGCCAGTTAGTTGCGTTTGCTCTTCCTTTCATTGGCCGCCTGTTTTTAACAATCTAACCATAAAGCATTTAGAACATGCTGCCAGGGAAATGTGAATTCTTCAGACTCTCATGTTTGGCTGATGACAGACTCGACTCTACAGAGACCTGCTATCGCCTGGGCTAGCATGCCACGCTAACTTTAGCAGATATCTCTGCAACACAACACAGATGTCTTTGAAACACCATCAAAACTGCCATTTTCTGCTGATAATTTTAGTTTTGTAGATGCTTTTACCTCAAATTGCACATGTAAATGTATGCTAAGTATCTACCAAGTTAACTCTAAAGTTTACTAAAGTCACGTTGATTTCAATGAGAGAGAAAACAAAGAACGTTTACATGATATGATGCATCGTGAGTGTGTATGTCCATGTGTCTGCCCTGTGATGGGCTGGCGGTCTGTCCAGGATGTTTCCTGCCTTCTGTCCAGTGAGCACTGGGATAGGTACCAGCACCCTCCATGACCCAGATGGGTTGGATGGATTAGGTTGGAAGGGATGGATGGATGGATGGTACTTGGCCAAGGACATGACCCAACAAGGTAGAAAATGGTCCATTTTGAATTCAAGCTGATTCTTAAGTTCTAGAAATGCATGACTCCATTTGATGGATTAGACCACAATGGAATGACTCTGTTCACGCCATAACACTGATGCAGCAAACTGATGCCTTTCCATAACCCTAGAAAAGGAAGAGAGTGCAAGCCCCTCAGCATCCTGCTTCTCTGGTTAAGAAGGTAATCTAGGGATATAAAGTAGAATTGGCTCTTTCTGCTCTCCTTTTTCTCATGGGTGAAAAGCTTATAACCACCTCATCATGGACTGGCAGAACACTTTCTCAGAGGACAGTCAACATGTTAATCTTTCAGAAGTAAGCCTTAATTACACAATTTAATCTGTGGATCAGTCTGGTTTCCACAGCTACACAAATGAACCCCGTGAGGAGGAAAATGAAGATGCCATTTAGAATTAAAACTGGGGCAGGATCTGCCCTGGCCACACACACACACACAGAGCAGACTTCCAGGACTCTCTAAACTCCCCACAGCTTCAAGTGTCTCCTCAAAATAATCCAGGCTAATTTTAATCAGTCCCTCTCTGAAATCCAAACCTGCATAAGCATCCATCCAAACCCACAGGAAGATATTCGCCCTGATACACAAGTCTGAATCCTCAGTGCCCCGCTCTTTAGGGTTAATCCCCAGAACGCTAAATAACACCAGAGCCTGTCCATTCACATCAAAGCCTATTCACAGCCTGAGTGGGAGCCACACAAAAAACGTTGACTTTTGGCCCAGTGCCAGTGATGGATAGAGTCCCAGTCTCCTCTATTGTAGGGTGCATGTCTATTGGCTGAAAGCTGGACTGTGTGGTGGCGCTGTCTGGGGCTGAACTCAGCAGGATGCCACAACGTAAGGTCAACAGGGAGGAGCTTCTGGGGGTTTGGGGTTGTTTGGCTGTTCAGCCTACAGCACACACGGGTCATGACTAGGTAAATAATCATTATTATAAGAGTATGAATTTGCCTGGCCATTCAAACATTCAAAGACAACTTTTTTTGAGGTGTCAGGCTGCCTTTAGGCCTACCTTCCTTTAGTGCTGTACACAAATATGATGTTTACCTTTCCTTCCTGACTACTGTTCTATTCTAGAAACCACTTTACAAAATAGGAGACCTGCTCTAAAGCATATCGAAGTAGATAAAAAATGAGTTAATTCAGTATTTGTATCATATCTATCAGTCTTACTGTGTGACATACTAGTATAAAGGTACAGACAATCAGTATAGCCCAGCAGTCTGGCTTGTCTTTGAAGTTGGATCTATTACGATCCTGTTATTATACCAAATATGACTCAGACACACTTAATTATATATGCAGATATTCTTTTGAAGCATTGTGTCGGCTTGCATTTCCATGAGAAGTCAATTATAGGAGGTTATACGAGAAGGGGATGCCCCACAAGGACGTCAGTCGACCTGTACACGACTTTTCCTGCCTGCTGTCAGACAGTGTCTCAGTACAGGCTGTAACGCCTTTAGTAGAAACTACACTTTAGTAGATCACCTAACCGTAACAGGCCAGCAGGGATGCCCAGAGATCCCAACACGTTGTCACTAGAGGGTTTGTATGTGTGTATACATTAGAGGGGTGTGTCTGTGGCTATTCCTTTTCAAACAGGCCATTCACACACAGAGGGCTGCTTCCTGTCCACTATGCATGGGGTTACAGTCACAAAGAACAAGCTCAACCAAACACAGGCATACACAGGAGGTCTGTGACCTACTGCACCAGTTATAGCTGCCTTACCTGGTGATATAATACATATCACGATACAGGGTATACGATTTAACATATTGGGATATGTTGTGATACTGTAAGCAAGACGATATATCACAATTACTAAAGTATAATTTAGGAAATCTGTCAAAAATACCAAAAACAAACAAATAAATAAATAAATAAATAAATAAATAAACAAACAAACAAACAAAAACAAAACAAAAACAAAAAAAACACACACCACTATATGCACATGTTTGCTAATGCTAATGCTAGCAGTGTTATGCTACTTGTTTATGGAAGAGTCTAGTGGTGAATAAAACTGCTGTGTAATGGTCAGGGGTCTAAACACCACACCAAATGAACCACTGCCTGCCGTACGTCTTAGCCTGTACACTACTGATTAAACATTGCAGTAACTTCTCTTATTACAGTAACTTCTCTGTATCATAACACTTACTTGCAGAGCTAAACAGATTCTGTAAATAATTGTTTTTATAATACATGTCTACTCAGACTTATGTATAGAACGTCCACATACACATAAGTACAGATATTCATGCATCTTTGTAGCACCTTTCACCCTTCTGGCTCTTTATTAATTTTACTCTTATTCTTCATTCTATTTATTGTATCTTATTGTACTTTTCCCTTGGGAAATACTTGTTAACAGTCTGTGCTCTTGTTACAGGTCATAAAAGTGTGCTCTCACCTGGAGAAATAAAGATTCTAATTCTAAAAACTGACTATGATTAGACAATGGCTATTTTTATATGCAAAGATGTTCACCAGTCTATTCCTATTATAGATTAAAACTGAGGGGTTTATATGCTCACTCTGCTCAACAAATGTGATGAAAATCTCCTTTTATATGCACACTACAAGTAATCAGATCCAAAACTATGTGCATGCGTAGCGTAAAACTTACTGTGGACAATATCATGACAACAAACACTGGGGGAGTCAGACGAGCAGCAGCTGAAACCCCATCTGCTTTTAATTTGCTGTATAGCTGGTGTAAACCCACTGTAGTTCACTGGCTCATATACATGTCTGAATAGCTTCATCCAGTTACGAGCTTCATCCATCCTGCTAATTTGTAAGTCTTTTAAAGTTTGAAGTATGTAGTTTGTCATCTCTGCAGACCAGTTTATGGCTGCCACCATGTTGACCAGTGGGAATGTAATCAGGCACAGGCGTATACATGGTCATTATTCTTCTACTTAACAGATTATTTAGAGAATAAAGCAACCTCGTTCAATCAGAGGAAAACCAGATTAAATAAACTGGACTATTCTATTCCAACTGAGGTGTGTATATGGACATATTCTATTCCTACTGAGCTATTAGTCGGATTATTAACAGATTGTCAGGCTGCATTTAAACGTGGCTACTGTAAGAGGTCTTTCGTGTTTACGTTGACCTTGCAGTGACAACATCTGCCTTTCCTGAAAACGACAACACAAAGGGTGCCTTTCACAAGCAGGGCATCTTTTGCAAAAGAGGAGGAAGTTTAGTTTGAACACAAGGAAAAGAGGATGAAATTGAGATATGTTAGTGTGATACTCAAATCTGCTTGTCATTTACTTATGGTCCTTGTTTTCCTACGGCATGGCAACAAACTGCTAATTTATGTCACTTAGTCATGTGGTTGATTACCATGGACCTGACCTAGCGGTGCATCAGCATGAGAAGAACCGGTATTACATAACGTGGCTTCATAACCACGGAAATACTAGGCAAATTAGGTAACAAATGCATTCAATTTGCTTGTTTTAAATGAGTTAATTCTTCCTACATGGATAAAGTGCATGACATTAACACAAGTTTACGTACTTTTGGCAAGGATGCACACATTTGCATCAAGTACATCCAAAGTATGACATTTCCAGTGTAATCAAACGGCCAGATTAGTTTGTGTATTTGCGCACAAGAAATAGTGCATTGGAAAGACTGACGAATCACTTACAGCTGAGCCCTTGACGGCAAACAAGCTTTCAAACACTTCATGCACACACTCTTTCGTTATCTCCCTCCTCCTCTGTGTATAACCCCCTCCACATCTCTTTAGTTGTGCCCGTATGTCAAGGCCGTCACAGCGAAGGTGTGCACAGTCTCGGTCTAAAGCCTTGATATGCTGCTTTTTGCACCAGAATTAACCTTCGCGCTCTTTCATCAACACCTCTCTCTTTCTCTCTCGCTCAAACAGCAAAAACACTGACACTGTACTTCCATTCAAGCCATTCCCCACTATCTGCCTGATGATTCGCGACTCTGGCTGTGTCCAGCATCACGGGGTCAGAGTTCACGCCTCATAAAACCCAAAGAGGATTAAGCCAAACTGGCCTAGGCATTATGCAGCTAGTCACCCTTGGGCCTGTCCGGTCAGTTTGGCAGTAGTAGATGATTGATGAAGCTGAAGAGTGAGAGAGAAAGAGACAGAAAGAGGGATCGAAAGAGATAAAGAGAGAAGAAAGCAAGAAAGAGAGAATAGGGGTTTGTGATGATACGTTACCATTACTGCTATAAACGACTTCATATATGCATTTTTCTGAACATTTTAAATAATATTCTAAAGCACTGAAAGAACATTGTCTAACCATCGTTACTGAAAATAGGTGGTCTTCGAAGCAACTCTGGGGTCCGAAATGAATGCACTTTTATAAGGGAATCTAACAGCAATTCAACAGTAAGAGGTTCAGTGGGAACACAAGTCAGACTCCAAACCCCAGGAACACTGACGCAACCACTTACCTGCATGAAACCTGCATGAAAGGACATTTCCCAGGAAATTACTGAGAGGGTTTATATGTAAACAGAAGCGGTGCATTATTGAAAAAGACAACTGTGTCTTCTTTAAAAAGGCAATATGAAACTTTTCTGCAACGTTTTCTTCTATTTTGATTCAGAAAAGACGAATCATGTCTTCTGTACATGATTCAGAAAAGACAACACTGTTAGCTGTGACGTTAGCTATCTTAGCCATGAAAAGGTCTGAACATCAGCAGCAAAAGCATGCCCATAACATCACTCACTACACAAACCAACCTCACTGGGAGTTTTAAAATCTATATTTAGCTGTTATAGTACAATAATCTTCAGCCATCCCACAGCGGTAGTGATAAACCCGCAGGGCTAACTGATCAAGGCCTCATGAAGATGGTGGTTAAGTCAGCAGGGTGGAATGATATAAACATGTCTGACTATACCATTAAAAAGGTGGATACCTTCATGTCATCGGCTGGTTTAGCTGGTTTAATGAAAAAACAGAAGGGTTTTTTTGGTACCGAGTCAAGTTTTTCAACTGTAAATACAAAGTCTACAGTCAAACCTAAAGGTTTAAATTAAAACTTGCATCCCTATATATTTATAGATAGATAGACAGATAGATAGAGAGAGAGAGAGAGAGAGAGACAGAGAGAGAGAGAGAGACAGAGAGAGAGAGAGACAGACAGAG
>CM067498.1:4804840-4827450 GCA_034552555.1 Semaprochilodus insignis
GTGTTACAGTTTTAACCAACTTCAATTACTCAGAAACCTCGTTCTCAATGGTCTCTGTGCGCAACACTGGCTCACTTTCAGTGCTACCACACACTTCCACAGTTCTTACTGACTCCTCAGAAACCTTCATTCACTGCTATTCTCAAAGTCAAAACACATGCATTGGAACATTAAACTGATTTTACTTAAAATGGAAGACAGACATTGTTTAAGTTTCATAACATACAATTTAACAGTCCCTACAGTTCAAACAGCAAAACTAAGCTGCACAAACAGTCCAATTTGAATTCATTGTTTTGTGATGTCATAAAAACAATGTGTTTACATATACACACCAACTCACAATGAACTTTATAGGGGGCACAACACAGGACAGCCAATTACAGCAGAGGTAATTTACATGCATGTCTATTAAAGCCACAGTAACGAAAAGTTGTAGTAGAACACAATGCAACATTAATCACTACAGCTGTTTTTGGTATACAACCCCACAGAAACATTATAAGAGGACATCAGGGAGAAAAATCATAACTTCGAGAAAGTGAGACACAGACCCTTTAAGGTAACCTCTGACTACACACACACTCTCCCCACCCCTCCCCCCTCAGACCCCGTAAGGTAAAGCTATTAGCACCTCAGCACAGTTCACCTCAACCCCCAATCAACCCCCACCAACCCTCCGAATCTCAGCAGACACTGCAGTCAAACTCTATCAACTCACCATGGTGGGAGGATTGTGTCCTGGATAATCGTCTGCTCTCCTGGTTCATTTTCCTAGTAATCCTGAACTCCACACGGGCTGCATGCATGTGTGTGTACACAGTAGGTCTCCGACACACTGACACCCTGCACACACTGCAGCAACTCTCACGAGGTAGAGACCGCCCTCTCTCAAGCCCGCCTCTCTGACTTCTGCCTGCTGCCACAGCCGGTTAGGACCGCCCCCCTCAGAGAGAAAACCCACACTCCCACTAAGTGCTTGTGTGCTGCTACTGCTGAGCTGAGCTGAGCTGAGCTATGTAAGGAAACATGAGAAGGACAAATTAAACTAGAACGGACTGTAAATGAGACGGGAGGTGTGTTGTGGGCTTTAAAGACTGCCTTCAGAAATAAAATGATAGGACTTCAAAAAGGAAAACAACTATTGAGACACTCTGTATAAAGAGTTCATTTACAGGTAATATAATCACCACCCCTCAAAAACAGCAGTGTTCATCCTTCTGTGTAAATGTGATCTAATAATCACACCATATCATTTCTCACATTTCACCAAAAATCAACCATTAAAGCAAAGTCACTGAAAGTGGTTTGAAGTGACATGGCCATTGCTTCATCTGCCTCAGCTGGGTGCCACTGCCTTCCTGCTGACCAGTTTGCCTACCATGAAGCTTCTCCCTGTCTAGTGCTGTGAGGGGGGCTCAACTGCATTGCTTACACCACCCGACGATACAGCTATTTAATCCAACGATACAGCTATTTAATCCAACGACACAGCTATTTAATCCAACGATCCAGCTATTTAATCCAACGATCCAGCTATTTAATCCAACGATACAGCTATTTAATCCAAACATATAGCTATTTAATCCAACGATACAGCTATTTAATCACAGACAAATCAGACATTTCTTACCCTGCCTCAGAAACACTCAACACTTCTCCTATTCATTCCTTATAATTATAAACTCTGATCCTTTTTTGTGTTTGTTGCTATCCGGGGTCAACCTGAAGAGGATGGGTTCCCCCTTTGAGTCTTGGTTCCTCTCGAGGTTTCTTCCTCTTGCCCTGAGGGAGTTTTTCCTTGCCACCGTCACCCTTGCTTGCTCACTCGTGGCTTGGACCCGGATTTTCTGTAAAGCTGCTTTGTGACAACATCTGTTGTAAAAAGCGCTATATAAATAAATTTGACTTGACTTGAAATGGGTAACTGAAGAGAAGTTTACAGATTACAGTCATGGTGATAGGAACCAGGAGTCACAAAGTTCACAACACAAATACAGCTGTTCTATCTACTGACTTTTACATGTAATGCTGATAGTGGTACAATCAGAGACGGATGGATCGATCGGCATGTATTGGTGTCACCCACCTTTCAGCCCAAAAATGCGAATGATAATCAGGCAGTACTTCTCTAAATTAGCCAATCCCAAGAGCCCATCCGTGACATAAAACACATGAGCCCTATTTCATTTGCAGCAGCACCGAGCAGGGCTCCCTGGCCACAGGACCCTGCAGTTCCTCGTTCCAATGCTGGATCATTTGACTTGCCTATGAGACTAAAATGTACACGCTTTGAGTGTACTGATAAAAGTAAGACAAACTACTAGTGAAATTGTGAAACTAACAGGCCTCATGAGAAATCAAAGTATTTAACATGCTGAAAAGCAATCAGCGATGGATACTGGCCCCAACAACACTAAGCATCTATAGATACAAAAACCCTATTCCAATAAACTATCGCTTAAAAAAAACTGTCTCCAGCTGTATACAACATATTCATACTAATTTTCTTTGACTTTGCTTTTAGAGTGATTGGTGTGAGCAATTCCAAATTCCAAAGCTTCTCTAGAATGGCACATTTCACGCTAAACACAGCAAATTAGTGGAATTCCTTAGTGTTTAAGTGCTTAGTGCTTAGTGTTTAAGTACTTAAGTCTGATTTTAGTTATGCACAATGAACCACACAAAGTGTGTGATAATTTAGGCCTATATAGTAGTATGTAAAGTTGTGAATATAATTTAATATGAAATATAAAATAAATGAAATCTTTTGGCATTTTTCACCCACTTTTCCCTGCAGAACGCTTCCAGTTCTTGAGCCAGTTTACATGCACAGCACATTCTTTCCACAGATTCTCAATGAAGTTCAAGTTATTGGACTATTCAAAAGCTTCTGCTTGCACTTCTTGGAAGAAGATTCATGGTGGATTCTGAGGTATATTTTGCATCAAATGTCCTGTTTACCAGCCTGTTTACAGCTTCAGTGTTTTGACTCGCTGCAACACATTTGCTTCCAGAATTTATTGGCATTCAGTGCAGTCTTTCCGGGGCCATTGTCAGCCACACAACCCCATGCCTACCAGTTGGCAAGATGTTCTTTTCATCAAATGCTGCTCCAAGCAGACCTATGGGGTCTGTGTACGTAGAGATTCATTTTAACTTCATCAGTCAACTTGTTTCTAATATGCCTCTGGCTTATCTAGATTGTTGTTTTGTGATGAGGTTGCAGGGTGACGATTCATGCAGATACTGCAAGAAATGCTGCACAGTGTGATGGTGGACGGCCACTCCGGTGTGGGCTAAACCTCCCTGCAGGTCATGTGTCATCTTACAGGGGGTTTTATGCTGCTTTCTGGCCTGGTCTTCCAGATTTTGCTTTGACATT
This sequence comes from Semaprochilodus insignis, assembly GCA_034552555.1. Lineage (NCBI taxonomy): Eukaryota > Metazoa > Chordata > Actinopteri > Characiformes > Prochilodontidae > Semaprochilodus > Semaprochilodus insignis. Next base: position 4,808,226 of record CM067498.1, read on the forward strand.
CACAGTTCTTTTTAAGCTGCTGTTTCCTAATGACATTTTGGACAGAGGAAATTGTGATCTGAAAGCGATATCCGTTTAATAGCCTTCCCTTGCTTTGTAGGCATCAATTAGCTTAATTCTCAGATCCCTGGCCAGCTGTCAAGATGGCCCCATAGTCGTTGAGTGTTAGTCCAACATTTGAATAATCCAAAACTTTATTATACTCTCAAACTATCATCAACTGGCAATTCCAAAAGATAGCACTAGACATATGAAGCCAGTCCTATAAAGTCAATTAAGGTAAAACAAGTCGAGCTTTGAGACTTTTTCATATGCCACAATGGCCAGGGATGGCCAAACTTGCATACATCTGTAGTAATGCTACATTACTTATTTGCCGTATGCTAAATGGTGGAGTCTCACCTCCCAGCACCCTGTTACATTAGCCTCGTAACCCCAAAGCTCCGGAAGCAAACTTTAAAAGAACCCGGAACTAATCTCTAATGATGTATACAACCCTGTCATATATGAACTCCTTTATGGGGTTGTCCATTTTAGGAGAATACCGGCTGGCATGTATTTTCAAATTCAACATTAAAATGATCAAAATGCACTCCCAGAAAGCCCATTATTACCGTTCGTTCTGGGCCCGTCCAAAAGTAAATACTTTTTGATGTAAAATGTACACAGAATTGGTTATTGTATTTGGGAACAAGGTCATTTCTAATTGGGAAGAACTTGTTTTGGGCTTACATATACAAAGTCTGTAAACACTTATTTGGAATACTGAGCATAGCTGCTAAAAAAGCAATGACAAAGAAATGGCTTAAACCAGAGACCCCAACTATAGAAGAATGATATGATATTGTTCACAAAATCTTTATAATGAAAAGCATCACCTTCTCCATGAGGCTACAATTATCCACATTTGAGGAAATCTGGGAGAAGTGGAAAGGTTATATTGCTCCTATACGGCCTTCTGTTGTTTAAAATGTGTCTGTGTGTTTTGTATTGTCTCTCTCCAACACCCCATGAGATTATAAATATATGTATATACACGTATTATTTCTTTTTTATTTTATTATTGTTTTATTTCTTAAAAAAGTGGAATGATGAATCACTAGGCAAAATGCGATTCATAATAAAGAGAATTAAAAAAAAATTGATCAAAATGCATAGCCTGCTCCTAATCCTATTGGGTGCCAGTGCACATCACTTCTTACTTTCTCACGCTCATGAATGACGATCTCTTAACGTCTGACAATTACACTACTGACATTCTCCATTCCCATGTTACAGCGCAATATATTTAGTTAGTTATCCTATTTCACCTGACACTGTTCGGAAGTGGGACAACTTAAGACCTGTCTGGCTGACTTTAACTTGTTTTATCTAACTGTTCTTGAGCCTCACAACACTGCCACAGGGCTTAAACACACTCAAATGATGGAGGTGTGGTTTGGAGTTTAACTAGTTGAACAAGTGAGCAATGTTCAATCTTAAAATTAGTATCAGGATTTAACTGGGGTTTAAATAGTATTGTGTAGGTTTTGATACTGAAGCCTATCCTTTGGCCCGAAATGAGTCGCATTCATTCATTACTATCGTAGAGCAACCTAAGACCATACCCCACCAATTAGCCTACTGCTAAACTGCAGGGGCAATACTGAGGTGTGTGCAGTAAAGGCCAAAAGTATGGTTACACCTAGGCTAAAGACATTCAAACAAATGTTGTTGTTACCAGACATTTAAAATGCTTAGATAATCAGGGTGTGTACGGTACCTTATTTCCATAAAAGTAATGTTAAAAGAATAGATTTCTAATAGTACACTGATTTATGTCAGCATTTCTTTCCTAGATCAGATTTTCAAAAGGACAAAAGTCTAGAAACAATCTGATAGTGTTTCGTGGCATCGCCGTTTAGCCGCTTAAGGTTAGTCAGACACTTTGGCTAGCCCCGCACCAGCTTCTCACAGTACTTTGCCAGGATTTTTCTCCTGACAGAACCGGTGTAACTTAGTCAGGTTTCTGGGCCTCCTTGTTTAAACAAGCTTTTTCAGCTTAGTCCACCAAATCTCTATGGGATTCGGGTCAAGGCTTTGGGATGGCCACTCCTATAATTTCACTTAAGCCATTTTGTCATGACCTTGGCAGATTGCTTAGGAAGACCCGTCCTGCTGAAAGTTTTAACTTTGTGTCTGAGGTCTTGAGGTGCTGCGTTAGTATTTCTAGATATTCCTCCAGTATCATCATGCCATCTCCTTTTCCACAAAACCCACCACATCATGGTGCTGCCACCCCCCATGGATCACAGTTTGTATTGTGTTCTCTGGATTAAAGTTTTCCTCCATGCAAAGTACAGAGTATGTTTGTGCCGTCTTACTGAACACTCCCAAGCCTTTTTAATAAACTGCGTACAAATGTTTGTACAGATGTTCGCTGTTTGGAAATCGCTACTAAAAGAGGCCAGGACTTTAGTAATTTCTGAGGTCTGGGCAGAGTTACTTAGATTTTGCCATGTTAAAATGGGCAAAAAAAGGAACCCACTCTAATGATAGGCCATTAACTACAGCAACAGGTGAACTCTTAATTAATGCCTTATTACGATTATGGTAATAACGGGCCAAGTTTTTAAATGTTATTACACAAATTACTGCTATTACCGGTTTTATTCCGAGTACAAGAGAACAAATTCAGTAACCAAATCAGAGCGAACATGCCAAACGGGATATGAACCGACCAAAAGCCATTAGACAAGCAAAAGGTCAAAAACAAGCAACAGAATCAAAGGCAGCAACCAAGTAAAGGAGAGAAACGAGAGTCGAAACCAGAGAGAGCAGACGGATGAGTACAAGAAAACAAACAGGTATATATACACACACATCAACACTGACTGAAGACAGGTGAGATGAGTTCGAACTTGGGTGATGTGGAACAGGAAGGTGGTTTGTGATTGGCGGATTGAGAACATGTGGGTAGTGTAGTACAGAGCGTCGGGGGAGAACCCAGAAGCATGACAATTCCATACTGTTCAAAAAGACAGTAAACTTGTTGTATGTAAAGGCGGTACCCATTAGAAATCTTGTATAGTGATGTAAACCTATTTTGGGGAGGAAAAAAAAAAGTTTTTAATGCTTAAAATGACCTCTGGTGTCGATACCCTAGACAACTTATTTGACTTGCCAAAAGAAATGCATGGTGACAGAATGTGTGGAGCTCTGAGTTGAGTTCGAATGTTTGAATGTCTTTAGTCTAGGTGTCTGTAAAATGTTGGCCTCAACTGTATACATGCGTTGGCTGTGCATCATCGTTTGCATTTGTGTCTTTACATGGTATATTTATGGAACTGTCTGCATGATGCAGTTTGTGCTCATTCACCCTCAGTGAGAAAAAGAGTCAATGAGGGTTTCTGCTTGTGGTTTATACTGTCCTAATTAGTGGGGTATAAACTTTCATTACTCTGACAGAGATGTCCCTACAGCGAGGAACCTTTTTCCAAATCAGCAATGGCCATCTGTCATCAGCAGGACCATGACCTCTTTAGTCTTAGTTGTCTCGTCTCTTTTCAGTGGATGCTCATTCAATCTATTTAAAAAAAAACAAAAAAAAAAAAACCCAAAAAAACCCAAAAATAGATAACACAGTATAAGTGTTGCAGTTTGATGTGCCCTTGAGCTCATGAGCCCTAAACTATACATTGTTTATGGTGGCAACGTTTCACACTGCGAGCCCCAGCTCCTGTTACGGCTCACCAATCATCCTCAGACAGAACTTCAGCTAGGCCAATACCACAAGGCTATCAAGGTTATCAAGCTTAAAACTCATTATTCACACCTAAACATCTTGCCACAGATCTATTTATTAAGAATGGGACCACTTTGGTTTAATCAACAACTATTCACAACAGCAATGAAATCACTGAGTTTAAATGGAAGTTTTTTTCTGTTCATTTAGTTCATATTTGCAGGTTAACTGTGCTGTCAGCTACATGGTTCTTTTGGTAGCCAAGCCTCGGCTCGAAGACCGTGAGAGGTAAACAAGTTGTCTCTCTGAGCTATACATTAGCCAGAACAGTCGCTTAAAAACAGGGCTAACAAGCTACTACTTCTCTGCTCTAGCTACGTCTCCAGCAACGTCTTGCATAAATGGGATAAAATGTGACCACTTTGTTGCAGACTGAGAGGAACTCCGCATTAGCTCAGAATTGGATTCAGGCTCTGGCAACTCAAACATGTATGACATTACAAGTCAATAAACCTGCTGGATGAAGCGTCAGTTTTTCAGAGTGTGGTGGCTTGAACACTTGAGAGAGGCTGCAACTTCGGGGCGAGAACACTGCTTAGTTTATTCATGATTTTGAAACCTGATTTTATGTACTGTCACAAAACCAGTCAAATTTGGCTGGGTGGTTAATAACACAGTGTTTCTGTGGTGTGACAAATACAATTATTACTGATTTACAAGGACTTTAAAAAACTATTGCTGAAGCTAGCACTAGCAATAAAACAAATACTAAGCTAATCAGCTAAAATGAGCAAAATCAAATTTACTGCAACAATTACAAAAACATTAATGGAAAAGTTTTTTGTGTTTTCAGTGAAGGGATGGTGTAAAGGTAATTTCACTTTATTGTAAACCTTAAATTCTGAGGAGAAGGAGATTCAAAATAACACTAAAGGTTTAAAATAACATTTAAATCAGGCTGAATTAAAAAACAAATAAATAAAAAAAACTTTAAAAACTTTAAATATTCTGAAAATAAAACAAAACCAAATCTATTAACACGCTCCTGAAACTCAAGTTAACTGAAATTGAATACCGCGTTTTACCGCGAATACCGAGTTTTGGTGCCCCGGCACATCATGCTGTTTTATCAATATGTTAAAATAAATAAAATTGTCCACTTATGATTCCACTCTGAAGTTTACTCTGTGTAAAGGAAGTTTTACGTTATCATGTTCAAGCAAATTTCACATCAACAAAAAACAACAAAACAAAACCGAGGTGTTCAAAAGTCTACATACAATTTTAAAAACAAATGTAAAAACTGCAATAACTCTATAAAGCATTAATTAGTAATCATATGGCTTATTATCAGGCAATAACCATGTTTTTAAATATTAATACAATTGTGCAATACACACATGGTTCCCCAAAATCCTCTCTGAAGAACCATTTTGGTAAATGAGATGTGAGTACAAAGAACCTTTTTTTCCGGATTTAAGCAGCCTCCACATAATACTTTATAAAGACGCCAAGAGGGGTCATTTGGAGTGATGCAACAGAGGAACCATGTTTCCTCATAATATAACATCTAATCATGATATAACCTCATAAAATAACAGTTCAATTGAAGTTGACTTTGTAGAACTGTACCAAGCCAAGAACCCTTATTTTGAGAGCGTAGACTGATCTGTTGAGACTAGTTTTTTCCCCCTTTTGCTAAATGAATCATGTTTTCATAGCTATTTTGTAATAAATGTAACAAGCTTATAACAGGTCTACAAACACTCCAATATCAATATACTACTAATACCCAGTATGTTTAAGTTGCACTTTCAGATGATTGTGGTGAGGGTGTGAGTGCGTGTTTGTGGACCAACGTTTAAAAAAAGTTCTTTGTTCCTGCCACACACCCACACACACCCACACACACCCGTCGTACTGTGGTAAAGCCGTCCTTAATGCTGGTCTGTGTGTCTGTACTCAATACACCGTACATTTACATAAGGGTCCAATAGAATTAGCCTACCACATGGCCTGTGAACCACCCTCTCCATATCCAGACCATTACAGCAACACTACGCCCATTATTTAATTATAGGTCTTTTAATTTTGATGCTCACTCCTCTAGCTCCATACCATTTTGGGGATAGGTGTGTGAATCTATTCTCTGCACATGCTTCAGATGGTTTAAACTCCAGATGTGACTCATGAGCAGCAACGGCTACAATAATAAACTATGTAGAGAGGCTTGGCAGTAAAGAAGAGAAAGCCTCCGGCTCCCTATGGAGGTTCATGGTATGCGCCGATACACCTAGCGAAGGTAGTATAGTATCAGGCAGAAAGACTGGCAGAAAGAAATTCAGGCTGACCCTATTATACATAATGTTTTCTCTGCAGCACATTCAGAGACTTTGGCTTCATCCTGTTCAACTCATTTAAATTAGCATGTGAAAATGGAGCTTTCTGCGCACTACAGCGTTTTCTAGCGATGTCTGAAAGAAGCAGGATGCTACATAGATTCTTAGCTAACATGTACACACATTTAGAATGGGATAGGCATTACATGGGCTTTGGTAAAGGCCATTAAAGAGTAACAAACAATGCCTGACACCACTAATGCCGGTTTGGCTAATCGAGAGAGTCAGGAGAATTCCCGGTGGGCCAGTAGTGTTTTAGGCCACTTACTCCAAGCTAATTACTTGCACATATAAGCACAAGAACACTCAGATATAGTATAAATGTTGATTCCAGGCATGGCCAGTGCGTCTCTATAGGTGAACTAGACAACTGCCTAGAGTGGCATTTCAGCAAAGGCTGCAAAATGTGCCAAAACAAAATTTGCCAAACACCTACAAGGATCTTGATCACAGAGCAACGTATTTTCTATTTTCAAGCTCTCTATGAGTGGCTGAAGAACATGACGGTCACTGCTCAGACTGCCTCTTACCCCGCCCCCTCCCCCTCAGTAACTAAACACTAGGCACACGTGCTCAGTTGCTCAGAACTAGTTTTGCATGTGGAGGGAACCTATGAGTTTAGAGAAGGGACTACGGCATTCATCTTAGAAAGATAAGAGAATATTTGGCTTCAGGATCTTGGAAAAAAAAACAAAAAAAGCACACACAGGTCTTTCTGTCCATCATGGCACGGTGAGAGGACAGTTCGCAGTCTGAATAGTGTAGTAGGATGTGCACAGACTAGCTGACTTGTCAACTTGGCAATGAGGCTTTGAACATCCTAATCAAGTACTTAAGACACTAACAACATGGGCGCCACAGAGAAGACAATGGTTAGTGAGAAACCTGGAGATTTCAGAGTCCATATCTCCGGCTTCCCGAAGGATCGGGTTTGGGAATCCTGTGCTCATCGGAAAGGGGGAGTCACGCTCAACTGACCTGTGGAGCTTGGTTTCATCCTTAAGTTTCTCTGCTGATCTGCAGTGCTTCAAAGACCAGATACTGAGTGTCATTATCTCCAGTTTCCCCAAAGACTACAATGAAAAGTGATGTGTGCTTGGAGAGGGGACATAACGCCCTATAATCCTGCAAAGTTTAAAGCCGGTTAATCTTAATTTGGCAGAGTTACAGTGCACTAAATTTCACTGGCTCTCCAGAGCTCCATCGCAAGTGAGCGTCTTGGCAAGGCCACATAAGATGCGCTCAAATTAAATGAAATTCGGTGAGATTCTGGGGTCTGTATCTCTGGTTCCCTGAAGTTTGCCAAAGGAAGTTTGCCATATGGGTACATCACACTCTTCCTACCTTCTACTTTACTACTCTAGTTCGACTTTGCAGAGAGTTTAAAATGTCAGTTTTTTAAAGATGGTCTTCTCCTGTGATTTCATTCATGACGTCAACAGCACATAGTCGACATCAACATGGCTTTCACCAGATGACAGTCAACTTCAAAAAATCTGAAGGTGTGCAACTCATAATGAGTAGTGGACAAAACGCTGTTATTGAGAAAAAAATAGACAGAGAAGAAGAAGAAGAAGAAGAAGAAGAAGAACAAGAAGAACAAGAAGAAGAAGAAGAACAACAACAACAACAACAACAACAACAACAGAGATGCCGAGAGGGTCTGAAAGGGTTTTAAGGACTGAGTGGCCTAAATTTGTTTCAGTTTATCTGAAAAGTAGAAAATGCAACCAAAGTCTAAGACTGAACTTTGGAGGTGAGGAAAAAAATACTCCTACAGATATGGAAAGGAATGTACGCTGTAATAAATGCAAAATGCATAAACCTGTGTAAATTAATACATAGCACCATATAGCTGTTTTGACTGGATATTAAATAAATGTATGATGGTCTTTGAACTTGGCATGTAACTGTATGTCCTACTTATACATCTGTCTGTTTAAAATGTTAGTTTGTAACACAAAGAAACCCCCCAAAAATTAGAACCACATTCAATGAAAACAAGGGATTAAATGGCAGCAAAGAGAGGGTTTTACATCTCCATTAAAGGGTTAAATACACTAAGAAACAGTGAACTTCATTTTTTGCATCACCCCTCTCCCCCTGTCTCTTTACATGTAACCTTATCTGACACCAGACAGCTAGGAATTATAATTTAACCCTAAAGCAAGTAAGCTCCCCCAGGCCTAAACGTACATTGTTGGATAGAAAACAGCCATGACCGGGGCAGGAAGCAGGCCGAATTCAGTTTCATCTGTAGCTATTGTGGCAGAAAAGTGGAAAGTTTTGCCATGAGGCAAGCAGCAGACCTGCAATTGTTCTCCGGGTGAATGGATGACATGTTATATTATACAGTATTTCAGTTTAACTGCCATCAGGAGGAAAGGAGAGGCCCTGTGTGTGCGTGTACTCACTGTCAGGACTCCTATGCTTGACCATACAGGCCAATATCAAAGAGACTATGGAAAAGGAACAGCTGAGTTATTCAAGCCTGATTTTTCTCAGGCTGGAAGGACATTGTTACACAAGACAGTGTGTGACGCCGTTCAAATGTTTCTACGCCATCAGGAAGAGAGCATGCAGTGTAATGACGGAAACGGGCACTAATTGCTGCATAATAGATGCGATGAAACGGATAAGACGGCACCTAAAAATACAAGAAGGAAATCTGCAGGAGAGATAAAAGAGAGCTGATTACAGCCAACACATTTTTCAACTTCAAAGGACTACGGCAGGCTAGGGGCAAAGTGGAGGATGACTATGAATTTTCAGACATGCCAGAGATCACAATCTATCTGGCCGCCTGGGTGCATGTAATAAATGGTACAGCAACAGGTCCAGGTCTCAGGCACTGATCTCTGTCTGAGCTCAGGCAAGTGACTGGTAAGCTACAGAGCAGAGCTGAGGGTCTCTTCCGGTTATATCAGTAACTGAACATACTTGGGCGATGTAATCGAATATCAGTAATGACTGACAAGTAATCTGAGGAAATTTACTCTGGCTGATAACTGCTGCTGTGAAAAATCTCTGCTGGGGTGTTTTCTTTCTGAGAACAATTCTAAATTCAAAAAAGAAAAAATGCCATGGACACACACTAGCAGGAGCTCAGAAGTGCCTGAGTCTTCTGCTTTTAAAACGAGAGGTGAAACAGTTTACGCCCAAAATGTAATATATTACTTAATATGTGGTTTAATTAAAGAGTAAACATACACATACGTTAATGCTAACACAGCACATAAGCTAAAAACATAGCATACAACAGCTGAGTGATTCAGCGATTCATGCAACGTAGCATACAAAGTGGGTGCCACATACCGTGCACGTGTGTTTAAAACAAAATTAACTGAACAAAACCAAAAAAGTCTGGTTTAAAAATACATCATTAATAATATTTATGTAAAAATGTGACTGATTGCACAAACACAGCAAAAGTACATACATGTACATGTAATCTCTGCACACAAAAAAATGAGTCACCTGTGACTGAAACATACCTAATAGTGTGGAACACCTCCACGAGCACCAATAACAGCGGTGATTGGATTTTGCATGGACTGGACAAGTTTCTGGATGTAGGCCACATCGATGTTCAGGCACTCTTACAGCAAAGAATTGATCAGTTGGGTCAGATTTGATGCATGCCTTCCCTAGCACAATTCCCAGGAGAGTTTCCTGTAGACTGGGATTTTAGTCACTGCTGGTAGACCCGTATGACCGTACGCTTCCATACACCTGCAGATTCAGCTACTTCCTTCACACTATGGTCTTTGGCACGCCCAAATGCAGTCACTCCTTTTAGCCAATCATTAACATCTGCTTTGGAGCCATTTTCCACACATGGAACGAGACATTCACTGCACTGTAGCACCTCTTCTCAATCTATGAATCCCATCACTCACACCCCGCAGGTATTTATAGCCCCATCAATCTTGTGCAGCGCCATCTGCGGGAGCCTGAAGTTACTACCACCTTAAACACGCAAGGTGACTAATTGTTTGGTCTGGTGAGCTTATAAATACAAACTAAACTAAAATACAAATGAGGCCAACTCCAGAACATGATCATTTTACACCAAATCACCATCAAACTGTCACCTAATCGTGTCTGATTTTTCAGCAACATCATTTTACATAAAATAGATTCATTTCATTACATATTGTTCACAATGCTACTACAGACACACATACAACACTTTTGAACCATGAGACACGGTGGTCCCTCTCCTACCCCCCACTGCCTCTCTCTGCAGGGTTAACACATTACAGCTGCTTTTTACAGACCCTAAAACACTCTGAGGCACGGATATTACTCTTTGCTAAAACCTTTTTAACACATGGTAGAGGGGAGAGATCCCACAGCGCACTCTATTGTTTACAACATGGAAATGTCTCATTTATCAACCTCCATGGCCTCTTGATAGAGAACCTCTTGAAAATGATCAGTATGCTCAAAACCTCAGTAACTTACCTGCAAGGGAAACCACACAGTCACTCCACACACTATAAACTCAACTTAATATTTCTAACATTATTTTGAGAAGAATATCCACTGCAGCAGCCTCTTGGCCATCTGGTACCCTACTAGATACAGCATCTAGTGCTTGCTGGCTAATAAACATATCGCCTAACTAATGCTGTACAATATGGGCAACAACAAACAAAGTATACTTAACAACACATTAAAACACACTGGTGAGTCAAAGATGTGGCAGTAAAAACTGATGCGTAATGAAAAATTATGAGAAGTTTTCGCAGATATAATCCTGGGTTAAACTGGTGTAATGAGACTCGAACTACCCATTGTACATGTTTTAGTCATGCATAAAAAGCTATTTCATAGGTGTAAGGTGTGTTTATGGATTTGGTGGAAATTTTTGGTGCATTTCTGAATATGGCACATTTAATGGAGCATAAACTGATTTGATTGGAGCCTCTACCAAGACCCTTTTTTGTGACACAGAACTATTTATACAACTTTTTGCCTCTTACTGCTCCTAGTGTCCGTAAGCATTCTATCTGTTATTCCTCATTAACCTTGACCTCAAGTTGAGAATACAACTTCGCGTGAATGTACACAGCAATGCTTACATATGGGGTAAAAAAAAATAAAACCAGTTTAAACAGAACTGTGCTGTTTTGAGCAAATAATTTTTTTCTGTTAAATCACACGAACGCCTTGATTTATTAGAACACCCATAGAAACACTCACCTGGACCTGTGACTCAATATACAGACTCCTTTCCAGTACTCCTATAATGCTGGAAAGGCTAATGCCGTGATATGATTAGCAAACAATACATCATGCAGCCATAGACACAACCCAGTCTGTACATCAGTTCTACTAAGAAATAAGCTCACCGGACAACAAAACGAGTCACCTGTGACTGAAACGTGCCTAAGACTGTGTAATACCTCCACGAGCACCAATAACAGCTGCAACTCCATTTGGCATGGACTGGATGTAGGTGACATCAATGTTCAGCCACGCTTGCATCAAAGAATTGTTCAGATTTCTGGGAAATCTTCCCCGGCGCAATTCTGAGGAGAATTTCCTGTAGACTGGGATTTTAGCCACTGCTGGTAGACCCGTATGACCATACGCTGAATCTGCAGACCATACACCTTCCTTCACACTATGGTCTTTGGCACGCCCAGATGCAGTCACTCCTTTTAGCCAGTCATTAACATCTGCTTTGGAGCCATTTTCCGCACATGGAACAAGACATTCACTGCACTGTACCAGCTCTTCTCAATCCCATCACTCACACCCCGCAGGTATTTATAGCTCTGTCATCCTTGTGCAGCGCCATCTGCAGGAGCCTGCAGTTACTGCCACCATAAACTCATAGACTCATTTTTTTTATCTGGTGAGCTTCTGTGAGTAATTGGTTGCAGCAGGCGTGGGCAACACGGCTCACTTTTTATTAAACGCGCCGCGATATTCTGTTGTTCTGAGGTTTCATACAAACTATAAGTACAACATTACAAAAATATCCAAACCCATGTTTTTTTTTTGGGCATTCATTTTTTTAATTTTTATTATTCAACATTTCAAAAACTGCGCTGAAGGAGATAAACGGGGCTAATTATGTTGTCTTTGTAATAAAACATGTGATTGGTCAGTGTTCCACAAGTTATGACAATAACACGATAGCTTATTGATTGAAATAAAAATAAACATATTCAAAGTGCCGATTCCCAGTGTGTATTATCCTAAGCCTGCAGGGATCAGGTTTTCTGCTTACAAGGCAGAGGATAGTAAACACAGCTGGCCTTCCTGTGTTTCGGCAAAGCTCAATTAGCCTAAGTAAAGTCATCAGACATGAAATAAAGGCAGTGCGTTGCTATCGGAAGCTAATGCATTTGTGATACGCAACAGCCGAGTCACATCTCCAGGCCTGAGACGAGCTCGAGGCAGGGGTCAAAATTAAATTAGATTATGTAGGCTGCTTAAAAGGGTGAAGGGGTCACAGTTGATCAAAGGCAGGACAGGCTTGTCTACTATAATGTAATATATAGAGAGAAAAAGCTCCAAACAAACACTGCTGACCTCTCTTCACCCACAAATGAACACAAAGGAAGAGCGGGATGAGCAAGGATGCTCCATGTTAAACACTGCCATATGTTCCTATGATAATTATAATTATTCATGCCTCTGTCTGGTGCAGGCAGCTGTCATTAGCAACCTGAGGCTCCATTGAGGCGAACACAAAGACATGGCAATGTTGTATGTAAATCATTTAGGACATAATGTACACGTCTTCGCGTTAACAATATGTTTAGCTGACAGAAACAGACATGTGACACATGAAAGCAACGGCTCACAAAAAATCAAATTCACACAATTCTATAACCCCAAACGCTGTCAATCAGCATGTTAATCACTGGAGCTACAAAGCTAAAAATCATATTAGTCATAAAAGTCATATTATATTAGCCATACTGGCTGAGCGTTTGAGGTAACTGTGGTAATTTGATTTTGTGTCAAACTATTACTTTAAGATAATGTAAATGGGCCATACTCTAAATCTGCTTGCCTTTTATCATCATCTCTGGAACTGGCAAGATCATCATAATTCATAATTTACAAGACTATTTTCGGTATACCGTTAGTCTTGCACCAATGCTGATAGCCTACTGGTACTGACACCAACACTGGCACTTAAACACAGTATCTGTATCAGTGATGGGAATACCCATACCTATCACCAACACCACAAAGCCGTTACCACCTTAAACACACAAGGTGGCAAATTCTTTTGTCCGGTGCGCTTATATCCACCTACTAAGCCTACATTAGGTTGGTCTCCTATTCAAGCTGAAGTTATAAGGAGTGTTTCAGCTTTTTGAATGAGGTGCTATACAGACTAGCTAATAAGTACAGGACATTTACATAAATCAGTCTTAAAGGCACAGTAACAAAAACAGCCTGTTTAATTCAAGGGGGTTTAAAAAAAAAAAAAAAAAAAACAACAGGGATTTTAGAAAGTCAAATTTTCTGTCAAATTGCCAGATAATTTTGCTTATGTTAAGATAAGAAAATGATCACTTAACCAATTTGGTACATAAAGCCACACAAACGTTATAAGTGGATTCCAGGGAGAGGAAATAAATGAAAAAGGTATGTAGGACACCGACCATTCAAAACAAAGTAAACAAAATCCAGTCTTCTTTGCTATGGGCACCTTAAGATGTCAAACAAATCAATGGCTGTGCAATAGGTGGCATGTTCCGATGAGGTAAAGCTTGAATTATGCACTGATCCACACCCAAACACAAAGTTGAAACCTGTACCGACTTGATGGGGGAATGATGGGTATGGGGGTTTCTGTTTGTCGTCAAGCGGCTATGATGATGTATCTGTGACGGTTCCCATGGCCACACAAATCTCTCCCTCTCTCTTTTACAAACACACACACACACACACACACACACACACACACACACACACACACACACACACTCTCTCTCTCACAGTGATGGAGATGGTTGGGCCGTTGTGTGACAGAGAGCAGCTCTTAATCTGAGGTAAGAATTCTCGGCATTTAAAGTAACATGACAGGACTACCATTATGACTAGAGACAGAAAGGCAGAGAGAAACTCACCACCACTTATCGTGGCTTATTACTGGTCATCGTGCTGTTGTCAACATCTGGTCGGGTTACAACAAAATAACTGGTTTCCCAAAGAAAGCCAGTGAAGTAACCAAAACCAGCTGCACTATTTCACTTTGTCAAATAATACTATGAGTTTGGTCACAGGTTTGACAAATCTGGGTCACCTGTGTGTTTATTGCTAATATCGCTTTCCTTTTAGCTGGCTCAGACCTCCATAACCTGCTCCATTATAACGTAACCTGTGATATAATAAGGCCTGTGGCCATCATAATACTCTAGCACTGCTGGAGCTGGCAACAAACGGGTAAGGTGATACTACGCTCACACACACACATTCATCTATACCTACTCCCAGTGTTCCCAGACAGACTCCCAGCTTCCTGCACAATTGTGCAATTGTAATCAAGTTGTTCAGAAGAAAATGACTTGGGAGGGTAAATAAAATGTAGAGGATTTTAAAAAGCTAACAGCTCAGTAATTGCTGGCCTGCTGTCCAGAGCCAAACCACCACTGGATTTGATTTACTCATTTACCCATTTGAGCACTCAATGGCACACTTTCAGAAAGTCAACACAGGATGCACACACCAGGAGTCTAAACTTAAATGTCATGTATGTTTGAATAGCATTTTTCTGTCATGTGGATCACTAGGTCAGTTTGTAGTTCTGCTGATAAAGGGTAGAGGATTTAGTTTTTGGAATGACCAGAATTACCACAGTGGAGGCATCAGCATCTGGCACTGATCATGAACTCTCTCATGTTGACATCTCTATTTTTAACTTCACATTACTTCCTCCTGGAGTAATCAGAATGTTTATGAAAGGTGACCCAGTTGATTTGTTGTATCTTGCCATAAAACCTCATTAGCTCCGTCATTCTCTCTTCATCCGGGGTCGACCAGAGGAGGATGGGTTCCTCCCTTAAGCCTGGGTTCCTCTCGAGGTTTCTTCCTCTTACTCCAAGGGAGTTTTTCCTTGCCACAGCCTCCTCTGGCTTGCTCCCAAAAGGTGGCTTGAGCCGGCGGCTGGTCGACACTTTCATTATACACTTTAATAAAAGGCTGTGTTCAAACAGCAGAACAAACTCCACATCTGAACCACAAGAAATCAGCCTGTCTGAACTTCTGCAAAGTGGAAAAGGAGTGGAGTGGATATTTCTGGGCGGAGTTATCAGAGGGAAGCTGTAGGATGTAATAAACCTGGGATTTCAAGATTTGAATTATTCTAGGCTTTCAATTATTAGTATATTTAATGCATAGAGTAAAATAAACTTTGCCATCAATCACGGCCATCTATGTAACTTTTGATGTTTTCTGTTACGGAGCTTAACTGGTATAATGCAATATAGATAAATGAAGTATCGCACCAAAATTAATTAATCAAAACACAAATCAAACGCAACAATACCATATCCACTTACACGTGACCTTAAAATAACAACACCAGGGTTAGTCCAATGGATTATGTGTTTGTGAGCAACCACACAGTGAAAGAAGAAATGAGCAGATCCTGTACACGGCAGAGCAACTGCAACTGCCAAGCCAAGTTGGATTAAGCTCTTACTGGATTGATGCAGACAGCAGCATATGTTTTACGGTCAGATTTAGAGATTTCAAAAGCAGTTTATCTCGTAGCACTAATCCTCCTTACTGCTAGTTATGGGACACATACAGTTGATAGAGAACACCAGTAATCTACTATCTACTAATCTAGATCATTTACTCAGGCAGGTCATATTGTTAATAATACACTAGCATGATAATATTCATTGCATTCTGAGGAAACAACGCCGAAGTATACACCATGCTTTATAAATTCAGTGCTACAATAAAACAAAAACAAAAGTGATATGAGGAGCTGGGTGAGGAACGTTAGAGCAGCATTATGCGAGAATTGTTGTGCTTTGCTCTTGGGGTCCCACTACAGTCATAAGCCCCCATTGACAGCCGTACACGTGCACGTGTCGACAAACTGGAAAAATACAGAATCCAACTTCCCTTGATGCACACGCGCATCATGCAGTCATATGGATGCTACAGATTACACTTTCAATATTGGTGGGATCTACACTATATTGCCAAAAAGTATTTGCTCATCTGCCTTCACACGCATATGACCTTGAGTGACATCCATGGAAACTTATTCCATGAAGCTCTCTACACACTGTTCTTGAGCTAATCTGAAGGTCACATGAAGTTTGGAGGTCTGTAGTGATCGACTTCAACATCCGCTGACCCCGCTCTGTCATTTTACGTGGCCTACCACTTTGTATCTACTTGGTTATAATCCCACTGACAGTTGACTGTGCAATATTTAGTAGTGAGGAATGTTCACGACTGGACTTGTTGCACAGGTGGCATCCTATCACAGTACCACGCTGGAATTCACTGAGCTCCTGAGACCGACCCATTCATTCACTAATGTCTGTAGGAGCAGTCTGCATGTCTAGGTGCTTGGTTTTATACACCTGTGGCCATGGAAGTGATTGGAACACCTGAATTCAATGATTTGGATGGGTGAGTGAACACTTCTGGCAATACAGTGTATGTGTGAAGAAAAAATTAAATCATGAGCGTAATCTTCAGCATCCATTTGTCTGCATATGCATGAAAAGGGGAGTCAGAATCTGGCAGAGAAAACCTCAGAAGAGAAAGAAAGATGTGGTTTCCAAGGTTGAGTAATATTACAGGACTTTATTACAGTAGTAACATTTTGGTGTGAGATGAAATTACATTACAAAATTTGCATGTTGACTTGAAATAAAATTGAGGTAAGATGATTTTTGGCATCCAGAATACCTACAAAACTCTGTGAGACTGGGGTGACACAATATGGTTACAGCCAACACTGCAATCTTTCATAAATAACGTTGTCAAGGATGAACTCGCTGTCGGATTCTCATTGGCCTCCCGTTAGTTGTGAGTGTCTCACATCCATTGATCTAGTTTAGATTCTCTCCCCAGAGAATAAGAGCCAGTTTGAGTTTTACTGGTCTCTTGCTCAGTCACTCTCTGTCTCTTCCTCTCCCATGATGTCCACGCTGGGAATACTGACCTAACTACTTCTTACAGCTAGCTGATGATGGTGTAAAGTGGTGCTTTGAAGCTTTATGTAGATCTCGCAAGAGGTCTTGTGCACTCCTCTAAAGTAACACAGTGCTACAGCAGGCGATCCAGGCCCGGAGTGGTAATGAGATGCCATTCTCTCTATTACACGTCAGTGTACCATCAAAATGATTTATAAGCTGTTTATTTAAGGCAAATTATATAATGTTTTTACTAAGTTAAAAAAATCTATACATATTTATACAATTTTCCACCCTCTAGACAGTGGTGATGAAGACTGAAGTTAGCTTCCTTTGTTTGGCGCTGAAACTGTGAGGCTGTATGGAGCAAGTGCTGAAACTTGCATACAACCAGTCAGCACTGTATAAACGGTATGACTAAATCACACATTCGCCTTAAACTGAAAAACTCTAAAGCAGATTTACTCATGTGGTTTCTGACACTGTATGAATTGACTATTATCTACAAAAACAGAAAAAAGCACATTAAGTAGTTAAAAACAATAGCAGCAGCCATTTTAAATCCTGAATATTGCCTGTAATTTTGTACTTTTCTTCAAATGTTACACTTGAAAAGCAAGGACACCCTCAGAGGAACCGCCACCCCAAAGAAACGCAAAGCACATACACATACATCCATTCTGCTTTTATAGCTGGCTTTACACAGTGAAGCTGCCTGCAACTTACATGAAACGAAATTTCACTTCAGTTGCCTAACATAGAGCATGCTTGCAACTCGCCTGAATCTTAGCTGCAGCAGCTGTAACTCTCAATTTAGTCAAAAATGCAGATAACACATCACATGACCACTTCAACCAACAACTGATTTTACTGGATCAGCTGACAGGAAAATTAAACAGAACATGGTCTACTGGACGACTGAAAAGGAGATCCTCCTAATCGACTTTATGTAACTTTGGAAATGTTAATTTTGTGAGCTACCTGAGCCGTGACAGCAAACAAACATGATATACAAAGCTACAGTTTCTCTAAACAGCTGAATTAACTAGAAAGTTAACAGCAACAGCTGCTTAAAGGAGCAGTATGTAAGACAACAAAATCTTTTAAATTTAAACTCCCTCACAGTCCCTGCTGCTCCCTCTTCACTGATCCTCCCGTTTACTGAGCAGTCTGAAGAATTATCCTGATCAGCATCAAACTATATTCAGTAATCGCGCACTCCGGCAGCGGAAAGCTTCAGTAATGTTACTGTTTGTTTTGCTGTTATTTATGTCACGTTTCTTTCTGTTTGTACAGTGTTCTCTTGCTGAGAGCAGGCGTGTTTCTTCTTCATCAGCTCATGGGGGGACTGACGGCAGACTGGCGCTACAGTGACTCGCCATCATCTTTATAGGTACAATGTGGTATTACATACGAGACAGACCGGGGCTAGCTGGTTAGCACGCTAACTTCAGTAGATATCTTTGCAACACAATACATATACGTCTTTTACACACCATCAAAACTTATTTATTGATATCCTCTTGATATGTTTAGTTAAAATCTTACTGATCATCATTTTACATACTGCTCCTTTAAATCTCTGCTTGTGAAAGTATTTATTCCCTTTAGATAGACTGCAGCTGTTGTGATTTAGATCATTCAAGATTAGATTATTCTCTATCTCCTAGTCTTTATCTCCTAGTTCAACCATTCGACTCCTCTTTCGACAAGTAGATTCCTTTGAGAATCAAAGGACAGAAATTACTACAGAAGAGAGACTGGGATGCAGAAGAGAGACCGAGATGATCCTTGATGAACTTGTGTTGCGTGTCTAGGACAGGATGAGCGAGGCATTGAGTACAACTCTAATGGCTCTTTAAATATTCATTGTCAAAATATATACGTATATATATACACACACACACACACACACACATACACATACATACATACATACATACATATATATATATATATAT
>CM067498.1:4857373-4882993 GCA_034552555.1 Semaprochilodus insignis
GCTGTTAAGTGTGAGCCTGTAGAGTCTTTAAGATCACCAACAACATCCATTTAGCTGGGTGCGTCTAAACTTTTTTTAACTAATAACATTAAACCATTTGAACGTTACTGTCAGACTAATACAAAGATAATCACAATGTGCGCCACAGCTACAGTCTGAAATGGAAAATTCCCGTTCTTGAGTCTATCAAATCCACTTGAGCAAGCCGAGCACATATCTGACAATCCGCTGCACAGTGACAATACAAACTACCCATTAAGAATGTGCACAGGTTTTCCAGCTGGAGTAGCAATTTTCACTAAGCCAATGGGGGAAGAGGGGAATGTGGATGAGGGAGCAGTGCACTCTTTTCCACCCCAAGTAGCCCCACAATTATGCCCTAAAAGAATAGGCTTATTCTTGAAGGTCTGGTGCCTAGACAGCAGGCCAGACAGGGCCAGTAGACCACTGCTCTGACTCTGATCATGTTTCAGAAGCTGATATTTATAAATTACACTAAATAAAACTTTAAAACTGTATAGGATTATAATAGGTTACAGTTGCACAGTTAACTACAAGATGATACTACACTAAACCTCAAGCTACTAGCAGTTCACATGTCTGGATTATCAATTTGTTAGTTATATTAAATTACAATAAAGTGGTTAAATATTAATAATAAATTAAATAATGAAGTTACATTAATAAATAATAGTGTGGCATGCTAAAAATCCTTAAACAGATTTTAAGATTATTTTTACAAACACTTTTATTCAATTGAACTATACTTGTTTTCCTTTTATGTTTAGATCTTACAACTTTTGTTTATTTTGCTCTTGCATTATCCAGAAACATATTAATGTTTCATTAAGTTTTATTAAACCATAATAAGGTTTTTTGACTTGATTATTGTCTTTCTTTCTTTTTAAACTTCTTTGTTCTAGTTACAGCCTCGTGTTAGACACAGTGAGGTATACAGACATACAGAAATGAAATGTAAAAAAAAAAAAAACAAACAAAAAAAAAAAACCTGATACCGGATCGGTACACGCTATTGGCTGATATCCAGAGTTCAGGTATAGGAATCGGTACTGAAAGGCCAAAAAAAAAAAAAAAAACTGGTATTGGTTCACCTCTAGCAATATGTTACTTTCTTTGTACGCATTTATAGGTTTCACTTTGGGAATGGATGGATGGATATTTGCTTCCATCTGCAATAATCACAGCTGGAAATAGAAATATCTATTTTCACGGTACACCTATAGTTGTGAGCTAATGTAGCACCATTCCAAAAAAAAAAAAAAAACCCATTTCACCAGAGTACCAAGAGTATCAAAAATGCTCTGTGGGCTGTTTGATATGAAAACCGCCATTAGAAACCAGAATGAAAAGTTTCACTGTATAAGCTAACAGACATGACAGTGTTAAATGTTTGAGCATTAATATCGTAATGACGTTTACATTGACTAATCAACACAATCACCACGCAGAATCGGGGGAAAGGCCTTTTCCAACAACATGGAACAGGTTCAGTTCTGGTTCATGCATCTAACTTTAAACCACGCTAAACATTTCCACCAAAAATAAATCGGTGCAGAACCCTAAAAGTTAGTTCCCAGTTGGAACCAAAGTATAGTAGGTTCTCAAACAAGAACCGTGACATCTGTAGACATGTCAGGTGTTTAGAAGAAGAAAAAAAGGCAACACCCAGTGGTCTTCCGAAGAAACACTTCTATGCTGTTAATACCAGTAGTTGATCGGTGCTTACCATTTGGATATAAACCAACATCTAGAATAACAGCACAAACGATCGCAGGTAATCTATACGCCCGCCATCTTGTTTGTATAGTTTACTACCATTGCGCAGCACCATCAGTTGACGATGATGACATATCCTTTGATGTTTCTTGATTCCAATAAAAACTGGTGCAATCGCGACTGATTCCCTGGATAACACCAAAGTTCCACAAAGTCTGAACAAAACCAGTTCCAGAACCAGAAACCTATTGGTTCAAAAGGGCTAACAGTTAACTAGCTCAGATACCTAATGTTAGATAATTAAAATACACATAGTCATCTTTTCATTTGCTCATAGATAATGTCACATACTCTCTCGTTCACACACAGTTTTAATCTTCTTTAAATCTGTACCCTCCATCCATCCAGCAGTGTCAGGAGCCACTGTTAACAATGTTCAGGGTTTCACAAAGCACATGTACTGACTGTGTACGAAACAGCTGCTGTGCAACATGTGTATTGTTCTCTCTAGGTATCAGCACTGGTCCTTGTTCGGGCAGTGTCTGAGCTCAGGGCGAGTTTTGACTCCAACCTTCTTATACTAGCTGGGAAACATTATCCGACGAAACACTAAGCACGGCTGTAAGTCGCTCTGGATAAATGCCTTAAATGCAAATGTAAATGTGTTTGAATGGGGAAGAAAACTCTAGTCTCTTGTGTGCTGGGCAGTGCGTCTACTGCAGTGATTTAAGAATTTAAATTAGTAACAAATTGAACCAATTAGCTTTGTTTTTTGAAGGCACTGGTGTTTTTTTGGGGGTTTTTTTGCAATAATGGTATTCACTTTTCTTTTAATTCTCCACCTTCACTATCATTTCTTTAACTCTGGTCTCTGGGAGCGCTTAAAAGACATCCGAGGTGTGAAAACATTGACCCGTGCGCAAACAGTAAGCTACATCCCTTCCACTTAAAGCAAGCCTTGGTACTTGACCTCAGATACTTAGTAATCAGTTACCATTACACAAGGTCATCACTACCAACAAATAGAAACCATTTACCAAGTGCCAAGCTTCCAACAGCAAGAGCTTCCAAAAGAAATATCACCATCAACCAAGTATGTTTCTTCCATCTTGCACATCTAGTTTTGTAGCCTGTCTGGCACTACTAACCTGTAGCCCATGATTCAGACAATACGTAGTCTCAGCACTCTGCGTCCCCAATAGACTTTGGGTCTGCCATTCACAGTTAAGGTCACGACCTGAATTTAATTCAGCTGGCTGCTTACTTCCTTTTATACCTCACCACACCTTCACGCAGGTTGGGCTTTTGAAGGCTCCTACAGTCTGACCGGCAACTGTTTAGTTGCCAGATATAACACACCAATGCAACCCGAGACAAAGGGCAGTGTACCCCAGGCTGAACAGATTTAGATTGCTCCCATATGGAGTCTGGTTCTGCTTTGCTGAAAGGTAATGTTCAGCGTGTGGCTAATAAGACTCCGCTGCAAAGGTGAACCAGGCACAGCGGGAGGAGAGTAAAATGACCTAGGAGTCTAGGAGGACACAACAACTGGAGGGAGGTTATACTGAACAGTCAGCAGATTCCAGAGAAACAAAAAAGTGCAGAGTTCGTTTAAAAGCGCCACAGAACAGAGACCTGTGTTTACATCGGCATAGCTGAATAAGTAGAACACGGTACATAGAACTGACATACCGTGAACCTCGAAGACTGTGGTTCCTCCTTCAAATACAAACACTGCATTTGCAAAAGAGGGTGATAAAAAGGGCTGAAATCCTAAACTGTCCTGACCCATGTTTAGACCCCCAAAATTGACATGCAATGACATCAGAGCAACAGGAACCAAAATGGTGGACAATATAAAGACCATTCCAGGTTGTGAAGGGGATGTTGGTACCCCCAACTGCAGGAACCAAACTGTCAACAGCATGGTCGATGTTCATCTTGAAACGAGGCTGAAATGAGCTTGCTATTCACCAGCTTCTTAATTGAATGCTCCGTTACACCTCAGATGCTGCAGCTTATGCTTGTAACCAAAACGGAACTGTAGCAGCATTTAAGGTGGAAAAGAAAATTCATGAAACAAGCTGGTGCATAGGAAGCCAACTTCGGCTCGCACGTCTTTAACAAGATCCTGGATAACTTTAATTCAGAGTTGTTAGTTTGCTCTGCACGTTTCACTGCAGACAGCTCCTCAAACCTTAGACAACATGTGCAGCTTCAACGTTCAACGCACTGAAGAGACTGAAGAGAGGAGCAGTTCATCACAACCCCAACAGCAGCCTGTGAGTAGCAGCCATGCTGTGCGACCGTATCCGTATTTGCTGGTTGAAGCAGATCATCTTAAACTGAGAGCTTCATAGGGACTTTAATCTACTTTGTGTTGATGTCAAGATGGAAAGCAAGTAGCTAGCACAGGTAACATTAGCTACTGGCAAGGTCCAAGTACCTAGCATAGCTAACTAAATAGCATGAGTACTTCCCTGTCTGTCTATTTCGACATGGTGCTTCTGTGTGATCTCTGCAGTGTCTCTTACTGCAAACCAACCAAATTACAGATGAGCTCACTACAATAGGGAAACAGCTCGTTTCATTCTAGGACCAAATCATAGGGTGTAAACGGGCATGTAAAACCATATGTGGGTATTTTTCATCCTAACCAAAGTCACATATAATCACCGATAGCTGCAAACACTTACGGGGGTCACCACAGACATGAGCCCTCAGGACAGGTCGAGTCACTCACACATGTAGAAGAGTGCATATGAAAGTCAGACCTGGCTGGTGTTTAGTAGCAAATATTCAGCATGTGGTATCAATACAGTTCATTTCCTAACTTAAGGAACTCAATGGCTGTCAGAATTTGGTCAACAACATTGTTACCCGATTTATGTTCTTCTTCTTGGTTGAGAGATTTCCAACTCTGAAATGTTCGGTCTGATCTGGAATGGTGTACGGTTTTCAGAAAAAGCATTTTATTTAAATTCCAAATTCCGACAGAGACCGTTTGCATACGGGCAGACCCCTGGGCACAAACTCAGTGTTGCCCTGTTTGTTTACAAGCATCTGTTTGTCTCTTTCTTCCAACCCTCGTTTCTCCCCTAGAATCCCATTCATTTTCGACCTCACCCAAACCCTACTGTCTCTTTAACCTACAGCCATGTACTCATTCAGGGCAGCCCAAACTCTAATCCACAGCCATACTGACCCGCACCCCTCCATGTGTCGTTCATTCATGCCTCATTCCTCCCATAGCAAGGAAGTGGGAACCACTTAAACTGTGCAACCATGCCACATTTTTCACCTCCCTCCAGAAGCCATGGTTACGTATGTGTGAATTAATTCAGTGGTACAATGTCAGACGACGTTTAAACAACATAACATGACCGAAGACTGTTTACAGTCGGCTAAATTAACGTTAACTGTAACGTTAGCTAGCTGGCTAACCTATTTAGCAAACTAGTTGGGAAGGTAGCTGGCTCCCTAACGTCAGCTTGCTGTGCTCTAACGTTACATTAGCCCTTATTACTTAATACAAATTATCAGTTTACGCTAAAGTCGTTTATTTAAAAAAAAAACGTAGGTGCTGTTTATTTCAGTCAAGCTAAGTCGTAGATAAGCTAGCCTAGCACAGCTAGCCAGCCTAACGTTTGTTATGTAACAGGAGCTGGCTAACGTTACCGTGCAGTGTCACTGACAAACATTTACAACGAGGGACAATTCTGGTGCTGGGCTCCACAAATAAACTCACATAATTCTTTTCACCCGGGATATTGTGTTGGAGCAGGATATCCTACTCCCGAAAGCCATCTTTCACGCTTCAGGCGACAGGAACTGTAGAGGAGCTGTAACCGCTACCGGCGGAGAATGAGGTCGCACGTGATTGGATGCTGCGAATAAGTGAATTCTAACGATCAATCCGATTGGTTCAGATACTGTCAGTCAGCGGTCAAGTCCCGCCCCTTGAGCTGCCCGTTGTGTTTGTGGTCACCTGGTTTAGGTTTGGGATATGCCGTATAAAGAGGAGGTGATAGAATAATAACACTGCAGTGGGGTCGATATGTGAACCTATACTGGCTGATTTATTAAAATATTGCTTTATTAAAGATTATATTGTTTAATACACACAGAAAAATATAGTTTTGTTTTTGGGGGACATGAAAAGATGGTTCCTCAAGGGCTGTTTAGGAATCATGGTGGCCCGGAACCAATTGCATGCATTTCTTTGGACGGTGAAATGGTTCTTCAGATTGATGTGGTTCTATATAGAACCTTTTTGAAAACGTTTCTTTATAGCACCAACAAGGCTCTTCCTTTCGTACAAAGTTTACATCACAACAGTAGCAGAACCCGTTTTGGCGCTATTTGGCAGGGTTAAAGGTTCTATACAGGACCAATGGGCCACATTCTTCAAACGTTCTTAAGAAGAAATCTTTTATTTTCTTAAAACTACACATGAATACACATGAATCTGATGTAGACTATTTCTAGAAGCTTTCTTAAGAACAAATGTAAGACAAATCTTGATATGGGTGAATGAGGTCGAGGGTCTTTACCCAAGAACCATCAACTGATAAGGAATCAACTGATATGAATGAAACTTGGTGGGTGGGTTTGACATCGTGAGACATGCTAATGATTCAAGTTTCATACTCGGCCGCGCATGTGACGTAGGCAAGGATGGGCCTGCTCTTCGTCAATTCTGCAATGGTGTCGTGCTGGACTGTCATGGAGTGACTCAGAATGGCAGCGGGTCATCTTCAGTGACGAGTCTCGCTTTTGTCCTGGTAGAGATGACCAACAAATTTGTTTGTGGAGGCACCGTGGTCAGCTGGGTTTGATGTCACACGTTGCACGTCCAGAAGGTCACTCCACCTCCATACATACAAATATACCTGTGTGTGTGTATTGCACAGCAGCCATATATTGTTGTATTGTTGCTGTCCAATGAAAAACATGTATCTCCATTTTTGACTTTTATTCATCTTTATGCATTTAAACACAGCAGCTGCCGTTTACACTGTGTGAAAATTCATGATGAATGGACGAACAGAAATGGCCCAAAACCACTTGGAAAAAAGCCTGGTTCCATTGACTTACATTAAAATCAAATGAGGTTTTTGGCCTCTCCTGTAAAGTTACCATTTTGGAGATACTTGTTTTTCTTTAGACAGTAATGATGCGCATAAATTTAAAAGAAGCAATTTTAGCAATTTATCCCATTGCATGCATTGCAAATTACATTTACACTGTTGCAATCGGTTGCAGTATGGCAACCATTACATGTTATTATTTAAGGATAAAAATGATATTGTTTGTTTTTCTTTATGTTATTATGAATAAATAAAAAAATATATATCCACTTTGAGAGCACTTCAGGAACTAGGCATAACCAGACTACAACAGGGAAGCATCCTTTACATTATACAAGCAATGTTCAGTTCAGTTGTTGCCATATGGCAACACCATGCAGTAAGACGGTAAGGGGGTTAATGACTCACAAACCGATTACCTTGATGAAGCTGTGAATATCTATATGTGTGAAGTCTTAGCGGGTAGTATTCGTGATAAAGGGAGAGAGAAAAAGAGAAACAGGTAGTGAAATGCCTTACTTGAAGACTCAGGAAACAGAGACTTGACATTCACACTGAAGTTTTGTTCTCTTAGCAGTGACCTCATGGCTGGCTGTGGTTTGTTGGAGGACTTGAAGAAGGTAAAATGGCACATTAGCACATAAATACACTGGAGCTCTTTGAGGGGCTCGTAGGGAAAGCCCTACCTACACCACTGGGAGTTTGAGGGGTTGAAAAAGGGAAGATCACTTCATTATTCACTAGAGTCCCCCTCACTGGGCCTCCCGTACCTCTGAAGTGCAGGACGGAGCAGCTGAGACCAGGAGAGCGCCTGCTTAATGATGTAAACAGAAATACTGGGGGTGTAATCATGAGGCAGTTCCATATCATGCCAGGGTGTCTTGATTCAATTGGTTTGTCAGTAAATCTTTTTCACCCATACTATTTTCGGCTTACACTATGTAGGGTATCGGGTGGTCTGCCCTGCACTTCAGGAGGCCCAGTGAATTGTTCTATTTGTGCATTCAGCATAATAAAAGTCCTTTAAAATGAAACTGTGGAGTTGTACCAGGCTGCTTTCTTAGCAGCACAGTGGCACTAAGCAGAAGCTGTGCTGTGTAGTATCAGAGGTGTTATTGGGATGTCATCTTTGGGTGGGCATTTGAATTATTTGGGTGGGCTACAGTAATGCTGCTTTTCCTAAACATGGTTTATAAACAAGGGAATTCTCAAAACTGGGATGGTTTTCCATCCTTAAGTCAGGAGCAGACACGGCGGAGCTGGAGGACGGTGTGTCAGGGTTTCGTCCAGGATGGACATCAAGGCAGTAATGCTTTGCTCAGTGCTGGTAGACGTGCTGGGCTCAAGAGTGGAGGCAGCATGCACCAGGGTTGGAGTTAAAGCCTCTATTACTAAATATAATACCATTCTGTTCAGTTTTTTGTGCTCACCTTTTGCCATTATTACACCCTCTGTTCCTTCTGGATGGTTTGCTTCCAAGAAACCTGCAGGGATATCTCTCCACACTTCCAAAGTTCAGTCTTAGCAGCTGTTTGCATCTTCTGCTTCCCACAATCCAAATAATGAACAATTACAAATTTTGACTCCATCAGTGTATAAAACCTTACTCCACATCTCACATGTCCAGTTTTGGTGGTGCAAATAGTGCAAACATTCTCTGCACAACCTTTCAGACTCCCAGTGTTGGGTTGTCTTCTTACTGTGGGGAATGTGTTATATATGGCTCTATATAGAACCTTTTTCAAAATGTTTCTATATAGCACCAACAAGGCTCTTCATTTGGTACAAGCTTTACATCACAACACTAGCAGAACCCGTCTTGGTGATCTATGGCAGGTAAATGGTTCTTTTGACTCTTCAAGTAATGAGTCCTGCTTTTGTCTTGGTGGAGATGACCAACAAATCCGTGTGTGGCGGCACCGTGGTCAGCACCAAGATTAACGGTTTGTTGTCATGCGTTGCACGTCCAGAAGATCTGGTATCACTCCACCTCCACCCCTTATACATACAAATATTTATAGATATATATATGTGAGTGTGTGTGTGTGTGTGTGTGTTGCAGTGCAGCCATATATCATTAATGTCATTAACTGCCCAATGAGAAACATGTATCTTCATTTTCGTTGATTTTACTTGTATGCATCATTTGAACACAGCAGCCGGTGCTGCATGATGAATGGACCAATAGAAATGGTCCAAAACTGAAGGATGGACAGAAACACCTGTGTATTTGTCAGATTTCCTCTCACAGTCCGAAGACGAGGAGTTTAGGTGATCAGTGGATGAATGATCTTCTTAGCGAAGTCTTCTTTTAGTCATTTTAGATGCACATGAGAAAGGAAACTACATGGCAGCCTTCGGGGTTGTTTGGGCAGTCGCTTGTGTGAATAAGGTGAACAATGTGAATGAGAGCTTTAGGAACCCTTTGTTGGGAGGACACAGCTGTAGAAGAAGATGATAGATACTTTATTGATCCCAGAGCGAAATTCTAGAATTCTGCATTTAACCCATCCATGAAGTGAACACCCACATACTAGTGAATACACACACTAGGGGGCCGTGAGCACACTTGCCCGGAGCGGTGGGCAGCCCTATCCATGGCGCCCGGGGAGCAGTTGGGGGTTAGGTGCCTTGCTCAAGGACACCTCAGTCGTTACTGTCGGTTCAGGGAATCGAACCTGCAGCCCTCCGGTCACAAGGCTGGTTCCCTAACCTCCAGCCCACGACTGCCCCACAAGTCTGTAACTGTATCACCTGAACATTAGCTGCTATTAGCTGCTATTATCACTACCTGCACTGTACACGATTACATATACACATCTACTGTGTACAACCACATACTTAACTGCACACCTGGCTACCTCAACATACTGTACTTTCCTATATGTACACTTAACACTAAGCTGTATTTCACTCATGCTAATATTCTTTTTTGTCTATTCAGTTTCTTAGCTTCTTGAACAGCTACACAGACCCCTAGTGTTGTCTTCTTACTGCGGAAGGATGGACAGAGACACCTGTGTATTTGTCAGATCTGAAGCAAGAAGCCAAAATGAGATCAAATCCTCATAACAGTAGACAAAGATAAGCCAAGAAAACAAGAGATACAATCAATTATACTTTTATACAGGTGGTGCTGTACTGCTAACCGCTAACTGCTGTTTGCACCTCAGTCCTGACGTACAGTTACTGCTCTTGCACAATTTGCACATCTGTTTATTTACCGTCTATGCACATATTGTATTGTGTCTCAGTCTTTTTGTCTTTGCACTATTGCTTATTAATTTATCTATCTTTTAATTACTGCACTGGAGCAGCTGAACCGAATTGAAGGGGTTAAATAAACAAAGGGTGGTCTTTTACCGTGTGGTGTAGGCATCAGTAAACACACATGACACACGCAGTACTTTAAGAAAGCTTTCTTCTCGTTTATTAGCTGTACTCCTGAACACTACCCAAAGTTAACATTTGGCACAGAGACTCTTGGTCTAATTTCCATACAACACCCACTGGGCAACAGAGCGGCTCCTGTGAACCAACATTTAATATGCGCTAAAGGATCTGCACATTCTGATCGGACTCATGTGTGAATTAAAAAAAAGAGAGAAGGAAGAAAATCGACCTCCGGGGGTTCAAACGGTGATGATCGAGGGTAACAATCCAGCAGACATGGCAAGGTTAAGTGAGACAGCACAACACTGAGCTCCTCTACACTTCCAGGCACTACAGATACCAACAAGGCCCCTCATATACAGGACGTTTCAGGCTCGCTCTAAAGGCATGACATATTCTCTACACACAGAACTCCACAACAGAGCGAAATGATGCGGTAGCAGCTTGAACATCATCAAATTTCGGTTTTACATGGCTTTTGATCTTGAGTGCAAATCATAAGCTTTGCATAATACTACTTTACATCAACAAGCCTAGAGGGTTAGTGTCTCATACGCAGCGGCTGAACTGTGACTCTCAGGACTCAACTGAATTCACAGTAAAGCATAAATGTGTACAGCTGGCCAAACCTCAAGGTACAGTGGGTGGTACACCGAACTGATGGGATCAGACAAGTTCCTATTTAAGACACATACTTTGTGCAGCATATTTGATATTTCAATGAGCATAAAACCAACACGGTATCTTTCCACTACACCCCAAATGTAACACACAGCTTATTAAGAGACTTACAGGGACACCGACTCGACTCAGCGTAGGGCAACAGGAGACAGAGCACATGTATAGACATTCAGGTTGTTTACCCCTATAAACTTTGGTCATTAGAACAATGAAGTGCAGGTTTGACGGTTTAGCATAAGGGTGGTTCTACCTTTGCAGTGGCAAATGGTTTCTCACAACGTTGAAGCCAAAGGAAAATAAGATGCTAAATAAGAATTAGGTTTACGATGTATATTCTTTGTTCTATTCCCAAATTAGCAAACAAAAAACTATTTTAATTCTTTTTTTCTTTTAATTTTATACCTTAAATTAAAGATTATAGCCTAAAATAAAGACATTTTATGTAAATATATATTTTTATTTGAAGATATTTTACAGTCGACATTCATGTGATGACTCCGTCCTATTCCCAAATTAGCCAACAAAAAATGTAATCCAACAAAAACTTTTTTTTGGAATTTAAATTAAATATGATAGACTATTTATTTAAAGCTATTTAAAATTTAAATATATATTTATTCATTTACTGAAAGATTTTTAAATTCATATATATATACAGGGGTTGGACAATGAAACTGAAACACCTGGTTTTAGACCACAATCATTTATTAGTATGGTGTAGGGCCTCCTCCTCCTTTTGCGGCCAATACAGCGTCAGTTCGTCTTGGGAATGACATATACAAGTCCTGCACAGTGGTCAGAGGGAGTTTAAGCCATTCTTCTTGCAGGATAGTGGCCAGGTCACTACATGATGCTGGTGGAGGAAAACGTCCTTCTTGGTGGTATGCTGACGTTACCCTGGATACCGTGGCTCTTGATACATCACAAAGACTTGCTGTCTTGGTCACAGATGCGCCAGCAAGACGTGCACCAACAATTTGTCCTCTTTTGAACTCTGGTATGTCCCCCATAATGTTGTGTGCATTGCAATATTTTGAGCAAAACTGTAAAACTGTGCTCTTACCTGCTAATTGAACCTTCACACTCTGCTCTTACTGGTGCAATGTGCAATTAATGAAGATTGGCCACCAGGCTGGTCCAATTTAACCATGAAACCTCCCACACTAAAATGACAGGTGTTTCAGTTTCATTGTCCAACCCCTGTATATATATATATTTGTTTATTTATTTATTTAAAGATTTTTTTTACAGTTAACAGTTTTGTGATTAAAGTCAAGTTGATATCGTCTAATCGCTGATGACGTCATAAATGAAACAACAAGAAAAGTGGAACGATTTGCAACAAGCGACTTCAACAATCAGTAATGAAGCCAAACTCAACAGGTCAGTAGAGCGTGAAGTACCCTGTCCAAGGAGCGCTGCATTGCTTTGCTTGCCTTCAGAAAGCCCCAAAATCTACAGCCTCTACTTGTTGTCTTCTCTGAGGTGTCCATATTTTTATTGTCATAATCACGTGCTCAGTGGCTTGTCAACAACAAGCAGTAAAGTCGTAGCCTTCTTAACCCCAGCAGCTTCAGGGGTGCTGTATTCTGTATTACTATCTATTTTATGTGAAGCCACAGATTTGATGCCTGTTTCTCAGTATAAATAGTAAAATACGTCAAAATGATTTCCTGTCCTATGTTAAAGATAATTTAAATATATACATCAGTATTTTATTGTGATAAAGATTTTTTTTTTTTTTATCAGTGGTGTTAGTAGTTACAGACACATAAGAAAAGTTTTTTGGATTCTATGCGTATCTCAAAAGAAGAAAGTCTAAGAAGACTGAGAAGTCCACGATAGAGATCTGCATTCCCGCAGGACCAGCAAGGCCCATCACAATATCTTGCAGCTGGTTACAAAGTCAAGCGTGGGAGCGGCCGGTTAACCAGGCCAGTGCATGTGGGGGCAGGACAACATATACATGTACCAAGCAAATTAATAAAATGTGTATATAAGATGCTGATAATGATAATCAGGCAATAGTTAGCATGCATAACTACCACAGGGGAAAACTGCTAAAGGATCAATAAGTAATAAGTTCATTTTAAATAGCTGTGAAGCAACTGATCACGTGAAAACAGCACATGAACTGCAGTACTGTGCTACAGTAATGGTGGACCCTATAGACGGTCAGTCAGCCTCGGCCAATACATCACAGTTAAGTCCACTACAGGCAAGTCTGACATACAGCAGTCACTTTCAGTCATGATTATTTCAGGAGAAAATCGTTTATTTATTGGAGTATGTCAAATATTGGACGCCATTTAACCGCATACGCTGTGGGCATCGAGTGGCATAAAAAATCAGATATCAGTCTGATAAACAGTGACTGCTGATTGTCAGTGGTGTTACTTGTGAAACACTAAATGATTTGAAGTTTCTAATGAAATATGATACATATTATTATTACTAATATTATTACTAATATGATACGCAATATTAGTAATTGCCTACATACAACATGATTTTGAAACTACAGCGTCAGTGGGCTAGACTTTAGTTTAGGACAGCTCTGATTGTAGTCGTTTTGGCGTCAGTGCCGTCACTTTACTGAAGTGACGTCCAGCCTGAACCACATATCAACATTCATACCTCGCTTGCGACTGCAATGGTAGAATGTCCCATAAGCTGACCTAGATAAAACTCCCCTACAGCAGATAACACAAAAATAAGAAGGAAAAATAAATAAAACTTACACTACATGGAACAAGACCGCATGTGCTGGCAAAAACGGAGGCAGAAATTAAGCTGAAAGAAAGAATTACACTAAACGCGAAACCCACAGCTTAGAGAACAGTGAGGATGATCTTTGAAGGGGAATTAGATTCTGCACTCAGCAAGTCTTTCTGATTAGAAGCACAGATACTGTAAGCCCCGTCCCAACTATCATTATGACATGTCTGTCAGCTCATAACGACTCGCGTGTGTTAAAGAGATTACACTGCCTTTATGATGCATATCTACGACTGTGGCGCCTATGAGTGCGTATATATATATACCCAGTGCTCATACATGCAGTGTGGACAGCATTATTGAGCCGGCTGGCATTGTGCCTGCTGTTAAATGAGACAGCAGAGGCTTGGAGACGTGTCACGTGGAGCACTGGTTCCTTTCGGTCTCTGTGCAGAGACGAGAGAGAAAGGGCTGCTTTTTCAGCCAAGGCTGCCTTGGAAAATGGAATCTGGACTCTAACAGGGAGGCTTGGCCGCACTGAATGCCCCTTAGTCTCCCGCTTTTGTTTTGTGTTTGGACGGACGGACGGAGTCGAAGAATAAAGTTAAGCAGTTAAGCCACTGCCATTTAGCAATCGGATATTCAGCCAGCGCTTTTTTCTTTTTCTTCTGTAAGGTTTAGAGGGCGGTCTGGCTGTTTAATGAAAGCCTTGTTTAACTGACACACCCAAAAGGCATTGGTCATGCAGTCTAGACAGATATATTTTAAAAGTGCTAATATCTCACATGGGAGTATATCAAACACGGCACTTACTTCAAACAAAAGAACATGAAAAGTGCAACGGTTGTGCCATGTAAGATGAACTGCCCTGTCTGTACGAGTTCCAAGACCGTAGCTGCTGCCAGTTATTACCACTTACAGTCCAACCTACTGAGATTTAACTTTCCTACATAACAGTATTGACCTTTTTGTTTTATGTCTCCAATATTTTGAAGGTGTAAAAAAAAAAAAAAAAAGGAAATCGAGCGGGAAATCGCGTGAGCCTACAGGAACGTGTCATGGAGGCCCTGAAAGAAGGACGGAATACCGAGAAAGAAAGCTAGAAACTTCTACAGCTGTGTCGGTCCTCTGCTATGCGGCTCGCTGCCTGACGGTGGCGTCGTTACCAGACTCCTCAGATATACGCACGGGTTCCTTCTCCTCCCAGGAGGCACTGCGCCAGACGGTGGAGGAGGTGGTGGTCTCAAGGACGGCATAAGAGGCTGCATTTCCTGCTGCTGCTGAGAAAGGGCGCTCTCCTCCTCTTCCTCTTTACCCCCGGGGAACTGGAACCGGCCCGAGACGGGAGGTGGAGGCGCTGGGGGCCGCGGAGGTCCACTCAGCCTGTGGAGGGCGCTCACCCGCGGGTGCTGAGGCTCCTGAGGGACGGGAGGAGAGGCCAGACTCTCCAGGGAGGAGATGCTCTGGTTCCAGGCCTGCTGCAGGTCTATGGGAATAATCTTAGTGGCCTCTACAGACACGCACGGAGGCAACGTATCAATGCCTCCCTTCCACGGCAGGTTCTTCTCTCCGCAAGTGGGAGATGGAGGGGCCACAGACGGGCTCTGACACACCTCCAAAGCAGCAGGGACTATGGAGAAAGACACCATAAGAAACAGAATGAAAGAAAGCTTTTGTCTGGAGTTTTGCACCGGAGCTACATGCTTGCCTCAGACCATGTCGAATCGCTGTAATGGTTCATTGAGAATTGCTGTAATGCTGTAATTTATGCTGAGGTAGTCAGCCAAGATGTGTTTGGAGTCTATATTTTGCTTGTTCAGCTTTAAACTAAAGCTACGGTTGCTAATAAACACTAGAAGTCAATAATAACCCAAATGCTATTTGTAAATGCATCCTCCAAACCTCTCTCAGTGCACTCAAACGGCACACAGGTCTTCATTCACATAGACTTGCTGATGTGGTTTAGGTCACAGTATGCCTTTTCGACAGGTCCTGTGTTGTATCCAGCCTCCTCTTCTGCGAATGACGCCATTACAGGGCTAAAAGCAGTCCTGCTTTTAGTTCATGCATGAACGTACAAGTGAAGCCATGAGGCCGGCTTTCTAGGGTCAAGTAGTCCATAAACTAGCTGGAATACCAACAACAGGTGTTGGAGTCACTGGTTAGCTTCTACTCCATGTGTTTAATTTCTCATCTGCTCGTTTCACATCGCTAAAGCTCTCCACTATGTGGACTGGAGTGAAAGTTAAAGCTGGACCATAAATCTAAGTGTTACAAGATCACTATTGGCATGAGTCAGGATTAAATACCTATGATAATATTAAACATGGTTGATTAGTTGCGACTATTTTACACCAAACGATCCAGATACATTTTTTTTTTAATCTCAAATGATCTTAACTGTGGTTTCAGATACTGTACGACAGAGATGCGGAACTCCAGTCCTGGAGGGCCAGATTCCTGGACAGTTTGGTGATTTTCCTACTCACCTGCTTCTTACTTGCACACCTGCTTCAGCTCATCAGCCAATTACCAGGTTTAGTCAGTGTGCTAGAGTAGTGGAAATCACCAACTTGTGCTGGACAGTGTCTGTACTTTTGTCCGTTTGTACAGACAACAATATACCATTTAGTCAGTCAGCAAGCCTATTTGAGATTTGTTGGTGGGTCAAAGCTTCCATGTTAGCTTCATTCGCTAGCAAACCTGAAGGAACAAACTTTGGACATCAATCACCTCTTGGTTGATCAGCTACATCTGATGTAAGGATCAAATGGTGTTAATTAAGATTTTATTTTTGCCAAACTACCACTTTAATTGACTTTATTCAGGTTTCAGTAGGAAGCGATAAATAAAAAGAAACAAAATATTTCTGTCAGTAAGGAGAAAAAGAATTCCAGTTCCTTGTGTTTCTAAGCAGTATATGTGTCATTATTTATCAAAGATTATTCTTAAATACACTCATCATCAAAAGAATAGCTGCACCCAGAGGGAGATTTGTGGGACTGCAGTGCTATTGGGAAGGAAGATAAAGGTTACCTGGAACAATAAATGATAATATGGGCAATAGTTATTGAGCTACACATACAGAAGTACTGTCTCTCAGCATGGCGTTGGGCCACCATGTTTGCTAACCCAACATCCTAGATGTCTCCATGACAGTCTGGCACGAAAGCATTGCAGTCTCTACCGACGTTGACATTAAGGGCAGTCGTTGTAGCGGTCTACGGGCATGTAATCCTTATGTCACATGTACAGCCGAGCGTGAATAGCATGTCTCACGATGTCAAACCCACCCACCAAGTTTCTTTTCCAACTATTTGTGCAACTACTGTTTTGATGACGAGTGTTCACTACAAGACCATAATCGCTATGTTCCAAAGCTATGTTCCCTCCCCCTTTACCTGATTTGGGTCGCTGTTTTGGTGTTTCCGAGGCTTTTCGGGCCACAAAGGTGATCCCAACGTCCTCATCCTTCTCTGGCTCCGAATGCTCTCCCTTACCATCCTCAGTCTCCAGTGGCACTACTACAGGATCTGCAGACACATACATACAAACTGCATTACCTATAATGTACACTTATACCTACACTCTATGTAATTAGGAACTGTTTGATTGTTATCCAACAGTGTATTCTTCTTCTTTATGGTTCACATTTTTGTCTCAGGGCAGACCCCCAAGCACAAATTCAGTGCTGGTCTGACTCGCTCTCATCTGTTTGCGCCCCCCACCCCAATCAATCGCTCCTCCCATAAAGTCCAATTCATTTTCATTCATTCAACCCTACTGTATCCTTTAACCTACAGCCACGAAACTGCATGTACTTACTCAGGCCAGATCCTCAAAGTCTGATCCAAAGCTATACGAACCCTGACTCCTCTATGTGTCGGTTACTCATCCCTTATTACTCCTATAGACACCTTAGCAGTTGGCTAGCAACAAGCTTAATCTGCGCAATCACTGGTCTATACTTAGAGCTCCTGATTAAAATGATACACTATTACTATACTATTACTAGGGAGAAATCAAGCAAGTCAAGCAATTTCAAATCGTAAATTCATCACTTTTATCACCCCTATAAGATGTAAAAGAATAATAAAGCTCTTCTGTAAGCATGCAGCTCACCTTTGTCTTGCCAGCTGACGTTCCTCCTGGGTTTGTCATTGACATCTTGCTCCTTTGCGTCTGAACCTTTACGCTGTAAAAGTATGAAGTGTTTGGAAATGACAGGTCTGTGAATGGCAATTACATAATAAACAATAGACTGAAATGTATAGATCAGTTTCAAAACAAGCAATTATGCTTATATATAGACTCCTAAGTGAACACAGTGCTAAAATAACTTGTATGATATTGATCTTGACTGATGTATTAATTATTCAGCAAAGTTAATAAATAATGATCAGACCTATCTTAAAACTTCAAACGAGGACTACTGACTCCCAGCTTGCTAACACCAATCACACAGATCTAAACACCCCGTGTGGGCAGAAAGTAGTTAAACAAGCTCTATACATCCAGGTGGTGTTATAGACTACTACTAGCACCACAGCTTTTAACTCATCTTAAAGAAGGTTAAGGATCATCTTCACTTTCCTACAGAATGAGCAAGCATGGCTGGAGAAAGGAGGGAGGGAGCTTGCTAGCTCAGTTATGCTTGCTAGGTTAGCTTTCGCTTGGTTGTTAGCTTTTGCTCACTAGGCTTCTCCAGCTCAAACAGAGACACAGTGTGGGGGAATACAGTTTTCATACAGGGGACCCCGACTGTTAAGACTTGCATGGTTTAAAACAGTGTACATGTACAATACTACTAAAATATGGAACATAGACCAAATGGAAATGTAAAAAATTATAAAAATCATTATAAAAACCATAATAAAAGGGCAAAATTCATCTACATATAGGCTGCCACTGCCGCTCTGTAATGTCATACGCTTACAGCAGAGTCAGTCTTTCTCTTGAGTGATGTCATGCTCTAGCTGAAGCTACAAAGGCTAAAAGATGTATTAGAGTTAAATTAGATATTTAGCTCGCTGTTCCTCACTCAGTGGACGAGAGAGAAAGCAACCATCAGAAGCTGCCAAGTAGTTAAAGGATTTTGTCTGTTTTCAGTAATAAATTAAGTATTTTGCTTGGTTTATTCAATACACAACATAAATTCAATTCGACATGTGCGCTATATTGGGGTCTATATGTCTTAGAAGGTGTCCTTCAAAGTTATGTGGACATGACAAGCCACATCAGTCTTGTGATTGGTGAGGGTAATGCTTATGTAAACTTTACCCAAGGTTATGTCCGCCCACCAAACAGGAAGAAATTGCGCCATACATCCTGGCTATTTAGTGGACCCTTGAAAGTCGTTCACAGGACACACTTTGTATGTGAATTTTGTGTGCCCGCGTGAGGCAAATTAACCTAATTAGAAAGGAAATGCAAATTTAGGTTCCCCCGTGTGAAATAAGATGAGCTTAGATGCGTCATGTCTTTATAGATAAGCCTTTCTCCCTTCTCCCCCCTTCAGCCTTCACAAAGACATTCCCTGTGACAGACCATCATCAATCACTCGAAATGTGACACAAACTCACATACAGACATGTCGCAAAGAAAGTGTCCTTGCCCAGTTGACACACACACACACACACACACACACACACACACACACACACACACACACCCACCCTTCCCTCTTTAACACCAGCTCGGCCTGTGTCATGCACAGCTATGGGACCTCAGCCGTGTGTTTGGGGGTTTGACCCTGGAGGTTAATAGCAGAAGCAGATGGCTGAGGCGATGCTGAGCTCTTGCCTTTTTCTGGCTGCGATCCTTCTTGTGCCGTTTGTAGTGAGTGGATTTGAAGGACTCCAGGCGGTTGCGCATGTTCCTCTGGAACACCTCCCGCTCCTGCCTCTCCTGATCCCCCACTGTCATGAAGTGGCGGCTGTAGTGTGACTGATACTGCAAGAGGTGAGGGAGGGAGAGGGCGATTAAACATGGTCAACACAGCTGCTAGGGACCACTAGGGAAGGAAAACTTTGAGCTCGGAGCTATTCAGCTTTGGAAACACTTCAGTGCATCAAGAAATCGCAAATGTCATGTGCCAACTTAAAAACACACTGGTGGAATTATTTACAGAAAACATCAAACGTGATTTTTGCATTTGAAATGTGATTTTGGTCAGCAAATTAGAATTAACTGGTCACTGAATTTTATTTTAAAATTCCAACATTCTAAAAATCAATGCAGCTGATTTTTGGACCTTCACATAGTAATGCATCACAATGCATCAACGCATACCTTTACTCCCCTATACAGAATAGAATTACTGTCCAAAGACAAACAAGTATCTCCAAAACGACAACTTTACAGGAGAGAAGAAAAGTCTACCTTCAGTGTAATTTCATGTAAATGGATTTTTATGATAAGCAATTATGGAGCATTTTTGTTTGTCCATTCATCATGAAATTCTCACATAAGGTAAGGGGCAGCTGTTGTGCTGAAATAATGTAGAAAAATAAGAATGTGAAACAGCTGGAGATATTTGTTTTCTTTGGATGGCAACGATGTGGGTAAAGACCTGTTCAAGGTTCAATTTTCACAAACGTAAAAAACTATATATCAAACTTTGTGCACATAATTTATTACATAAATTAATCTTTTACGATGAGCCCAAAACAAATTTTGTATTGAAGCTATTGCATCTTTTTAAGAGCAGTCAGCATCATTCTGATTAATCAGAGCTACAATATCATGGGTATGCAGTCTAAGCAAATTCACCAGGTGGTAGAACCGATGGCAGATGGCAGAACTGCTCATGTAGGCAACATGTTGACTATAAAAACGTGCGTAAAGAAAATATTATGACAGACGACAGCTAAAAGGCTGCGAAATGATGGTGCTCTAATACATCGACCGGCCACTTCATTAAGTGCCTCCTTGTATTTACACTCACTCCATTTTATCAGCTCTATTTACCATATAGGTGCACTTTGTAGTGCTACTATTACTCTAGTTCATCTGTCTCCCTGCATGGGGTTCAGTGAAGTTTTCAAACACTATATTAGTCCACTCTATTAGACACTCCTACCTTACTGGTCCACTTTGTACATGTAAAGTCAGAGACGATAGCTCATCTGCTGCTGCACAGATTGTGTGAGCCAAAAAGTCATAAGACGTTACCCATGCTGTTGGCTGGTTATTTTATGGCTCATTTTATGTTCTCAGTCCAGCATGTGACACTGATGTGTTTAAACACTCCAGCACTGCTGTGTCTGATCCACTTACACCAGCACAACACACACTAACACACCACCACCATGTCAGTGTCACTGCAGTGCTGAGAATGATCCACCACCCACATAATACCTGCTCTGTGGTGGTCCTGTGGGGGTCCTAACCACTGAAGGACAGACTAAAAGGGTGGTAACAAAGCATATAGAGGAATATATTTGGTATATATTTATATATTTATATATATTTGGTTTGATCAGGCTAGGATGCATCTAATAACCAACAAAATCTCCATTAGTTTATTGTGACCTGAGAAAACTGTTGGTGATGAAAGTAGCGATGTATGTGAGTCTGTGAATAGGGATACACCGTTGTGGAAATTGTGGGCGGATACCAATCATACATACATGGGTAAGATGTGGAAATTGGGACTGAATCCACCTCAAGTAGTATTACAGAGAAGTGTAAGACATAAACTGTGTGATTTTAGCCCGATTTTAAGCCAGATTTGGTCTGAGTTGACTGAACTTCATGATCGGGCAGAATTTCAACTTCCTCAGCCGTTGTTTGCTGTGGAGCGTGAGAGGGGAAGCTATAGCCAATTAACTGAGCTCCGACTGAGCAGTTGGACAATCGGATGAATTTTTGACATGCCAGAAATTTTGGTCTCACAGTTTGAGCAGATCTCACGAGCCGATTTCTCAAAGTCGCATCCAAAACCACACACAAACAGTCACAACTACAGTTCCTACACAGCTGCACACACATACACAGAGGCAAAAGAGTCTGTATATGCAACATGTACTACAGTAATTGTTAATAGTGTCTTTGTAGTTCGCCTGACAGTGTAACACAGTTGGTTTGTCATCGGTTGAATCCCAAAAACCCCCTCCTTCCTATGGAGCGCACTGTTCTGTCTCATACACCAAAACATTTGTCCAGTATGGAATTGTGTTCACATGGCTGAATCCCAGATGGCTGTGTATTAGACACATGATGTACTGCTCGGTGCAGAAGCCACTTATCCTACTATGTAGAGAGCAGGGAGTCATTTGAGATTCAGCAAGTGTTTTTGCTCAGTACTCGGACGTGTAGCATGTTGTTTTGAATGAGACAGCTTTATTGGAAGTTCTGCCCTTTCAGGATCAAGAAATATGCCACCAAATATCAGGTCTAAATATCGGTCCCATGCAGAAACAGGTTTAAGGAAACATTGATATGATGTCATTGTGAGTCCCTATTTGTGTGCATCTGCATGTGTACCCTTCTCCTGGGCTTGTAGAGGTTCCCAGCTAGCACGTGATGTGTCTCTGTCTCCTCCTCCACCTTTGCTCCAGGGTTTGTGTCAATCACCTGAAGGTCTAGACACACCCCGCTGCCATTCTCCCTCCTGTAAACATGCGCACACACAACCACAATCTTACAGATCAAGGATGTGACTGTTTATAAACAGATGACAACCTACAGTAAACACTGCAGACAGTTTATTTACTATCGTGATCTGCAAATTGTACAGCATAAGGATGCATACCAAACGCAAGGAGTCCGTACTTACAGGTAGTTGGTTACATTGGTAGCCTCAGGGAAGGATGTTCTACTGGCCATCGAGGGCAGCGAGAGTCTAGCGGAAGTCAAAATGTTCCCACCCTGACAAACAGAGAGGAGGTAACAAGTTATTTGTGTGTGTGTGTAGACATGTGCTTGCATGTGGTCTCCATTTAGAGTTCAAGGCTCCCAAGCCTATTCATTGTCCTTTGTAGAACTGGAACTGGACTGATCTCTGAGATAATGGACCTCTTAGGCAGGCAGTAATAAGGGACCTGCATCTGGGCCTTATTCATTACACGCATACACATAATCAGTTCTGGCATATGGCTGTGTAATCACTCTTGACATGGCTAATCACAGTGGTTTAAACCGCTGCATGTGTCTGTACTGTCCCTCAGCACCCTGCGGTCTGCAGAAATAAAACACATTCAGAAAGCAGATATAAAAACATATCAGGTAACCATGTCACACAGACCAAGATCCAGTGATAGGGAAACAGAGGAAAATGCTTGCTGTAAAAGCATAAATGAATCCTACATGAGCAAACAAGCTCCTAAAATAATCAATCCAGTGGGAAATGTAAAAATGAACTCTTTATGTCAAATGAACATTTGCTGCTTGCAAAAAACATTCCAACAACAGTTTCCCTGAAACCCTTTAAAGCCTTCCCCTTCGGTCACAGAAAACATGTTTAATTCTGTTTTCGCTGTCGTTCTGTGGGTGGTCAGGGAGAAAGAAGACCATCCGTGTTGCTAATATTAAACTGGACAGCTCCACTCAGGAAGCTGAGTGCCATGAAACCCAAGGCTAGAGGAAATGGCATTCTTCAACCTCATAAGTGCAGAGGTGACATTTTCTGTCCATGCACCCTCTGAATGTTCCACAACTCTATTAGATCAACCGCTGTTTGCTTGTCCTGAGCTTGCGGTGCTGCGTTTCATATGGTACGTGCACTATATGGCTAAGTAAGTAGACACCTGACCATCATACCTATATGTGCTTGTCATAACCCTTAAACTGTGGCTGTTATTATGGAGTTGCCCCATCCCTATTTGAGGCTATAACAGACTTGACTCCTCTGAGAGGCCTTACCACAAGATTTTGGAGCGTGTCTTTGGGAATTTGAGCCTGTTCAGTCAAATAAGAATTTGTGTGGTCA
The DNA here is from genome assembly GCA_034552555.1 of Semaprochilodus insignis. Classification (NCBI taxonomy): domain Eukaryota; kingdom Metazoa; phylum Chordata; class Actinopteri; order Characiformes; family Prochilodontidae; genus Semaprochilodus; species Semaprochilodus insignis. The sequence continues at coordinate 4,880,924 of CM067498.1, forward strand.
GATACTGATGATGGATAAGAAGCCCTGGCTCACAGTCGACGTTCCAATTCATCCCAAAGGTGTTCAGTGGGGTTGAGGTTAGGGCTCTGCGCAGGCTGCTGAACACAAACTCATCAAGCTTATCTTTATGGAACTTGCTTTGGGCAGAATCATGCTGGAACAGGAAAGGGGTCTTCCCCAAACTGTTGACACAAAATGGCTTCATATGATGTAGCATTAACATCACTCCTCACTGGAACCAAGGGGACCGAACACCAATCCCTTCTCCACCTAACTTTACTGTTGCCCCTTTCATTTTTCCAGTAGGCAGCATTCTCCTGGCATCTGCCAAATCCAGGTTAATCCATCAGGTTGCTAGATAGTAAAGTATGATTCCTCACTCCAGAGAACACGTTTCCACTGCCGCAGAGCTCAGCGGTGGCATGCTTCACACCATTCCAGCCGACCCGTGGCATGGCATAGCCGACCCTTGCCACTGCTTGTGTGCAGCTGCTCGGCCAAGGAAACTCATTAAACTCCTGATTCAAGGTTCAGGGGCAGATTAGAACTCTGTATTGAGTGATACAACACACGATAGGTGACTTCTACATGCTACATGCTTCAGCAGTAGGAGGACCTGCTGGTCAACCGATTCACGGTTGACCTGCTGTTGCTCCTAGATGCTTCTATTTCAGAATAATAGCTCTTATAGATCTAGCAAGGCAGAAAGTCCGCAAAGTCACTTGTTGCAAAGGTGGCTTTTTATTAATGTCACTGAGCTCTTCAATATGACCCACAGTACTGGAGATTAAATAGCTTTGTGCTTGACTGTATATACATATTAGCAACGGGCGTGGCTGATACACCTAAACTCAATGATTAGGAGAGGTGTCCATATACTTTTGTCCATATAGTGTATGTTAGGGCCTAGTTGAGCAGCACCAAATTCCACATTCCCCTTTGACATGGCTAATGTGGACCCAAATTTCTTGCTGCTACTGGTTTAGCTATTGTTGGCTTTTCAGAGCAGATTTTACTTGCATTCAGTGTGACCATGACAAGGAACAGTCTATTTGAGATTAGTCAGGGTTTACGGCAAATATGATGACCTGCAGTTTGCATGAAGCTAACTGCTAAAAGGTGGAGTTTTAAGCCCTGAGGGCCCGTCAAAACTAAAGAAGGAAACTTTGACATTGTCTTGGCTGAGCGAACACATTTGGGGTAAGAGGGAAATGGTGAAAATCAGAGTTTGCCAAACTATTCCTTGCCAATTTTCAAGTAAATCAGCGGCGTCTCTGAACATGACACTGAACAGCGAGGAAAAAGGGAAAAAGATCACTCACAACCATCAAAAAAAAAAAAGTCAGCAAAACCAGAAAGTTCAGAAAGTGTACATTAAAACACAGACGGTGCAGTTTACATTAAAGAGATCTAAGGCTTATTTAAAAAGCTATCAAGTAAAAGAGTTTCTTCTTCATCTGCCCAACTGTCTGACTATGAGTCCTGCTTTCTCTCTCCGTCTCATGAGTCTCCTGATGTAATTCAGTCGTCTCAGAGGATTAATACAAATCTGAATACCAGCGTTCACACTGATTATCACCCTTCTGGGGGCTCCATCACACACTCACCCCACCCCTGCCCCACCAGTCTCCCCACTCTCTGATGTCAGTGTGGTTGATCAGTATCTTTGGTGTGGCCGTGTTCAGGTAGCAGGGTCTTGCAGTGAGCCAGAGCTGGCAGAGACACTTTGGCGTCAGTGTGGACAACAAAGGAGGGGATTATCCTCTCTTTTATGAAGCCAGAAAGAGAGAGAGAGAGAGAGAGAGAGATCTCAGAGCCTCTGTTCTTCTCTTCAGAGTAGGAAAGAGAGAGAGAGGGAGTTCTCAGAACCTGTTTTTGCTCCTCAACAGAGCCAGAAAGACCAAAGTGATCCAAGAACCTGTAATTTCTCCTCTCTATAAAGCCCAAAGTGAGATCTCAGAAGTTCTTCTACCCAGACATTCAGAGAGAATAGAGTACTTTCTCCAGAACCAGGTGAACCTAGAACCTCACATCCTCTTCTTCACTTTTCTCAAAGTTTTTTTTTTTTTT
>CM067498.1:4895346-4935798 GCA_034552555.1 Semaprochilodus insignis
GTCTCAAGTGTGATTAGACTTGATCAAAACACCTGATCAAAACTATAAAATATATTCAAAAGCTGGAGAGTGCACTTCCGGAAAACCCAACCCCTGTTTCAGCTGTGCGCTTGCAGCCAGCGCAAGGTGAACCCTCCATGGATGAGAAAAACTTTAAGCGTATCAACAACTTCATCAATATCTTCTGGCATTCAATTAGCTGGCTGGAAAGGTTGCTGTTGGAAAAAATGGGGCTTTTTTAACTGTGTTGTTTGATGCTAATTTAGCATTTTACTAACATGAGTCAACACTGTGCCACAGGCTTCATCATATATATTTTTTTATGATAAAAAACAGCTATACAGCTATTTATGATAAAGAAAAATAAACAGTACGTTAGATTTTTTAAGCATGTCTGATTAAGCATTATTTTATTAGCATAAAATAAATAGTACTATTTATAGGTAAATATTACAGTATGCAAAGATTGGAGTTTTAATTTGTGTGGTGTGTGAAATGGTCTAAATGAATAACAAAATGTTGCAATTGTATAGTTTAACTTGTTTTTACAACTTAAATTACAGTTTTTGTTATTACAGAGAGACTAAAGTACCATTGGTTACTGATATCATATTGGTTCAAATGTTAACAACATCCTACCATTCACATTAGCTACAAGCTAACATGCTAGTCACCACACAATCATACCATACAATACATTAAGTTACAATACTACTTAACGTATTACTTAAAAGAACTGGTTTTCCTGACACTGCAAACTAATAAACAAATCATGGTTGATGATGTGTCTTCATCTATGACTAGACTTAACCTAGTCAAGGAAACATCTTAATCCCCTCTCTGCATAATAACTCACCCATGGCTCTAAAGACAAAGATGAAGATGAGGGTGCATGAGACGAGGCCAGTATCCCAGGCCCATTTGGACTTATCCACAGCCGAGATGCCGAGGAAAATGAAGATGATGGTCTCAGCGATGCTGGCCAGAGTCTTCATCGTGTACTTCACTGTAGTGCGGGACTTCTGAGAAATGTTGGCCTCCACATATTTGTTGCAGCCAATTCCGCAGAAGGTCATTCTGTGGTTAGAGACAGAACATTGAGAGCTAGAAGGATGGGTTAGCTCAGCCACAGGCGATAATTCAAGTGCGCCAGCTAATGGAGACATAAAACCAAAGTAATCATCTCAGCAGAGAACCTTAATGTCATCCAGACTGGCCCTTATAAAATCACGATGGTTCTCCATTAAACTGGCTAAAGCTCAGTAATACTCAGATAAAGAGGTTTCATTCGTGAAGCGAGCCTGCATTTTCAAGGACTTAAAGAAACAGCATTTTGGAGAAAAATCTATTTATTTAATCACTATAGCCTTTTTACAGCATACGCTACCGATCAAAAGTTTGGAATCAGTAGGTTCAATGTGACTAGCTAGAACAATTCTAACATATTTGGTTGTTACATTGGTGTTAGGGTATATATTTAGTGTTTTTCTATTTTTTTTATTTATTATTTTATTTACTAAAATGTTATAGGCAGAGCCTTTTTTTAGCCACACCCCTGCATTTTAAAGAAGGAAGTGAGTTTGATTAGACAGGACATGGTTAGATCCCATTGTGTTAAAGTAAATGTGTTCCGAGGTCTCAAAATCAGTGTGTACAGTCAAAAACGGTCATTACTGAAACACATATTTTTGTAGTTAAGTAATTTTTTTGTGTTTAAATAAAAACATGATGGTTTTATGTGTATATAACTGTTCAAAGCAGTGTTTGGTAGTTATGTCCTGGGTAGTTGTTACGAGTTATGCTGAAAAAAATAGCTAAAATTGTCACCACCCAAACAGTCAGTACTGACACATTTGGTAAAGTTCTCGACATGGAGCTGTAGAGGTTCCTAATGGTGTCCTGTGATAATCCATCCCATGCAGCTTCAGAATTCTCACACAGTTCCGTTATGTCAGTACTACAGAGTGTGGATTTGTCTCTGTATAGTCTGTATTGTCTCTGTATATTCTGTATTTTGCGTATATTTTGTGTATTTTGTATTTATTTAATATATCTTTTTTATTTAGTATGTTTATTAATGCTGCCCTGCTGTAGAGTATTAACCTCTAGAGTCTCACCATAAGCATTTCAATGCATAAATGCCCTGACATGCTGTGCAAATGACAAATAAACCTGAAACTTGAAACTCGAAACTTGTTATTTCAATCCATGCCAAATTTCAGTTCAAGCCCAACACACAGTTAACACCCGGGTGAGCCGGAAGCAGTCTCAAGTGTGATTAGACTTGATCAAAACACCTGATCAAAACTATAAAATATATTCAAAAGCTGGAGAGTGCACTTCCGGAAAACCCAACCCCCTGTTGCAGCCAGCGCAAGGTGAACCCTCCATGGATGAGAAAAACTTTAAGCGTATCAACAACTTCATCAATATCTTCTGGCATTCAATTAGCTGGCTGGAAAGGTTCCTGTTGGAAAAAATGGGGCTTTTTTAACTGTGTTGTTTGATGCTAATTTAGCATCAAACATAAATGTTTGTTAATGCTACATGCCAGACGTCTCGACATGGAGCTGTAGAGGTTCCTAATGGTGTCCTGTGATAATCCATCCCATGCAGCTTCAAAATTCTCACACAGTTCCTGAAGAATGGGGAGTAGGGGTGGAGGTGGAGTAACGCCAGGCCTTCTGGACGTGTGACAACAAGCCGTTCATCTTGGCGCTGACCACATTGCCCCGACACACGGATTTGTTGGTCGTTTCCACCAAGGCCAAAGCGGGACTCGTCACAAGATGACCCACTGCCATTCTGACTCCATGACAGCCTGGCACGACACCATCGCAGTCTCTGGCGACAACTAAGTCGTTGTAACTGTCTGTATGCATGTAGTCCTGAATCGTGCAGCCATCTGCCAATGGTGCTGCCACTAACAGGATGCAGCCTTAAGGGGGCGCTCAAGACATTTTTGCCATGCACTCTTTACAGAAGTTAGCAGAAAAGCTAAACTCTGCTGTACGTCTTTGGTTTTAAATGGCATGTCTCCTGGAGGGCATCACTGCTCGCTGAATGTCCGCAATTGTGCCTGTTGGGTCACCGGGCGCATGTCGGACAATTCGTCTCTCTCTCTCTCGTGGTTCGTGTAGGTCTCCCAGATCCTTCATGTCGCTGGTCCGTGCCTTCTTCTATCAACTGCCGCCAACAGCGTGCTATGGTAGTATCCGCACGACCAGTACGGGGCACAATACGTCATTAAAACCACCCTGCTTCCAGGAGCGATAGGGTGCGACCCCCCTTGAACTCTTCTAACTGCTCTAATTGCTTTCTAACTCTTTTCCGAGGCATACTTCACTTGCAAAAGATGCTATCAGCACAACAGGACGTCTTTATATAGACAGTCAGGTACAGTGATAAGGCCCGCCCTTGCTTACATCACATGCGTGGCCGAGCATGAAACTTGAATCATTCGCATGTCTCATGATGTCAAACGTACCCACCAAGTTTCATCCCTGTCAGTTCATTCCTTCTGGGTGCAATTTTTTTCCAGTGATGAGTGTATATAAATACTTATGTATGCGTCAGTGTCAGGATAAAGAAGTGAGAGTGAAAGGATTTTAATACCATTTAAAAACCAGCATTACCCTGCTGGGATTTAAACCAGCATCTATCGGGCTCCCAGCAAAGAGCTCTTAGTCACCGATTAAGGGATGAGTCAGTGACAACACTGTGCTAAACCACAAACAAGCACACAATTACTGGGCAGGGCTAGGCAGCTGTTTGATGTGACTACATTTAAACTATTTATAACCACCTCACTTAATGCTGAAGTTTATATCTCCAGGTTATAGACCCATACGGTCCATAAACATGATGGCCATATTGCTATGTGACTCCACAGCAGTAGTGCTGTTTAACTTCCTTATAATTCTCCTCCATTTACATAGACTACAGCCTCAGGCTTCCGTTAGACTGTGTTCATCATCTCACTGATGCAGCACTGCAGTGAATCTGGCATAGTTCTGTACTAATGAAACATGGCTTAGCATCGGCTAAACCTGGTCCTGATATCAGATGACATTCTGCATCAACATCCCGCTGGGGACACATATTTATACAATATGTAAATACTCATTCACTGTTTGACAGTCACACTGCTGGAAAAGTTCTGTGGAAATATATAAACCAGCCTTAAGGGGGCGCTCAAGACATTTTTGCCATGCACTCTTTACAGAAGTTAGCAGAAAAGCTAAACTCTGCTGTACGTCTTTGGTTTTAAATGGCATGTGGATTGAGCTGTGATTGCTCGCTCTGGTGAAATCTTTCACCCGGGCTTTACTCCACAGCCTCCACGTCCTTCAGGGAACTCGCAGATTTATTTGAGATTAATAATGTCATTCCTCCACTCATAATCTCATTATGTGATTCATTATTGCCATAGAAACTATGTCTAATGGTGTTGGAGCCAGGATTGAGGATATGGCCTGGGAGCTACTTGACACAGTGAGATTATGTTCCAATTTGAATACGTAGGTCGTAAATCACAAATAATACAAGAAGATTTACACCCATATTCATTCCATTCCATGTTTTTAAATCATTTCATACATTTGATTTTTTATGGGGATAATAAATTAGCACGCTTTCTTTGCGCTTCTGTTAAATAGAAAGCTGTTAACATTCTGCGAGTTTTATGACAAAACTACTGTCTTTCAAATAATGAAAGATCTCATGTGGGTGGTCTCAAGCTGTTCGGGGCCCAAAGACTTCAATATGTGCTTTTAACAACAGCTTGGAAAGGAAAACGGCCAAATCATTAATCATTCAATATCGCAATATTATCTGAATTTATCAGATAGTCACGTAATGTTTAAAAAGGCAATCTGACCTAACACTAGGCATATTAATATATATTTTGTGTTGTTATAGTGTTACATGGTCCCCCTCCTAGACAAAAAACACTTTAATTTTCTAGTAGGTAAAAATAAGTTTACACATCCTCTACAGGGAACAAACAAACAAACTTAAAATATGTTATTTTCTGCTCATTTAGTGCAAAATTTATATCTGTTTGCTGTAGTTTAACATACTAAAAAATAACTTACAATATAAAAAGTGCAACAACTTTTTTCAGCCCACCCACAAATATGTTAAATTCAGCAAAAAGAAACAGTAACTGTGCAGTAAAACATCAAAAAAAACCCAAACAAACCAAAAATCTACAAAATCTAATTAGACCTGCAAACGACTGTATAGTAAACCATTTTTCTGCAATGTTTACTGTTACTGTACACCAACACGCTACTTACAGTACACTAACACATTACACTTACTGAGTTGCTGTACACCAACACGCTACTTACAGTACACTGACACATCACACTTACTGAGTTGCTGTACACCAACACGCTACTTACAGTACACTAACACATCACACTTACTGAGTTGCTGTACACCAACACACTACTTACAGGACACTAACACATCACACTTACTGAGTTGCTGTACACCAACACGCTACTTACAGAACACTAACACATCACACTTACTGAGTTACTGTACACCAACATGCTACTTACAGTACACTAACACATCACACTTACCGAGTTACTGTACACCAACACGCTGCTTACAGTACACTAACACATCACAACACTCAAATTTCCCCGCGATTACTCCTTAGCTGACATCCGAAGTGCAGAAATTCATATTTTGCTTTGTGCAGATAATCAGTATGGAACAGGCTTTCTGCAGACGCCCTTCATGTACAGTACTGCACATCAGCATCTGTGTCGTTGTGGCATCTGTGGGCCATGTGTGTGCTATCAAGGCCAATTTTCCATTGACTTTTTAATTAAATACATGTCTCTTTACTATGAAATCAGATTGAATTAAAGCAACGCTGCCCAGGTACTCTGTAGCTGCATGAAATGAGCTAGCATTAAATTAACAGTTATATGATGGTGGGACTCTGGGACAAGAAAATAAATGCTAAAAATATGGAGCATCTGTAAAACCTGAAAGCTGCCGCAAAAGAAAACAAGCACAAAGGTCAAGAAATGGGCTTGTAACACTGCGGTGCAGCTGAATCTTCAAGCAGGTCAACGATTCATGCAAAAAATATGACTTATATTCTCTTATTTCTTTTTCCTGGATGGCCCTGAATGCTCCAAACTGTGCTCATGGTTAGAATCACATATTACAGATTATGCTAGACACAAGGTGCCAATAAATTTGTTTACTGGATCATTTGAATCTGGCATATTGAAGTCAGTGAACCAGACACTAAACAAACGTTGACTAATTTTTGGGACTAATATTTTGACCCATTTAGATTCACTGCAGCTCACAACTTTCACCAACTCACATTTATTCCACCCCTCATTCCTGACCTTGTCTCTTTCACTCTCTTCTCCCCTTTATCTATTTTTTCCTGTGCGCGCTCTCTCTCTCTCTCTGGCTCTCTCTCATAAAAACACTCTGCTTTCCTTCATTCATGTCTGGTTTCTCAGTCTTTCAGCTGTCAGTCACCACAAAGATAGTGCTGAGTCTACAGAGGTTTAAGCTGGTTCCTTCACTCACACTGTGTATGTATGTGTGCTCAGCATGTACTCACGAGAGGATGGCAGAGAGAGAGAAGAGCTCAGCAGTCAGGTATGCCAGATACACCAGCAGGAAGATGAACAGTGGCTCGATGATCCGCACCTTCTTGGTGAAACGTGTGATGAAGGCCAGGATTACTGCAAAGATCAGCCCCACCATCGTCCCACCGATACTGACGATGAGGAAGGAGGCTGAGAAGAGAGCACAGAGGCACAGAGCTGAATGTACCCTTGTCAGCACTGGGGCATTAAAGAACAGTTCAGCGAAAATCTGAACCACACAGTTTCTCACTTACCTAAGATGCAGTCAAACAGCCAAGGCATGATTTGCGTCCAAACTTTGCTTCTTTAATTTACTGCTGTAGCTGTGAAACTAATGACCCAACTGTTCTGTAAAATCTCCAACAAAGCTTCTCAACCTGCAGCCAAGCCATGCCATTTCAATTTGGCATTTTGTATATATTGCATTTTTATGCAATAGAGTTGATGGAATATGTTCCAAAGAAACTCAGTGTGTAACTACAAGGATGAAAAATGGATATTTGTCTTCTGAAGCAGGCAAGCAAGTGCTTTTATGATGCATAAATGCATTTTTGCTTTGCAAACAGTCAATAAACACAAAGAAAAAGATGTGATGTAAACCTAACGTAAGAACATGCTTTGGCGTTATTGAATATTAATTGAAACAATAATTCACTTTACTTATAAACAGGAACATACATCATCCAGAAGACGGAGGATATTTAAATCTTTAATTTCATCAAGCACGTGGATGGCTTCAGCATCACTCTAAAAGTGTTCTGTCACTGTGTTGTGGTTGCTGTGTTAAGCTCTGTTTGCTTAGTTCCGGCACTGCACTCCGTTTGTCTGTTTTCGCACATGCGCTGACTGAGAAAACCAAAAGAAATCAGAGTAAGGGTACACATGTGCTCTCTTTTATCCATCCAGCTCTCTTTTATAATCAGATCTCTGCATAATCAGATCTGTTTTGGTCTCTGAATATTAGTTACGATACACCTTAAGTGCCACAAGCAAATTGTTTTACGTCACTCGTTCTAAACAAACCACTCTCAACATGCGGTTTAGAATAGACCTCAACTTAAGACTGAACCTCTATTTCGCTGGTGCAACTGGGTACAGGTCTTCATTAAGGTTGAACAGATCTGCCAGTGTGATTTAGAGCGCAGTATGACATACTCTGAGCTATAAAACCTACAAATCCATAACATTACAGTACCAAACTTCATCACTGCAGGCAGCTATTTCAGTCAACGCCAGGGCTGGCATTCATTCACCATGTAGACATAAATTAGAGAACTGATTTTGGATTCGAACCCTCCATGTTTATTCTAGTTCAGCACTCCAACTACTGAGATTGTGAATTCAGAACTTGGTGTCTAAAATGCCTTCGTTCAGGTACATGGTGACGTCCTTAAGTTTTTATAGTTAACAGAAAATCACACTGTGTCCTAAACCACACTGGCAAGTCTGTGCAAGCTGAAAGAAAATAGCCTCAGCATACGTTATTTTCCTTTCCAATGTTATCCTCTCAAGGTACGTTATTTACATATGGTCTTAAGTATCTTTATTTTTAAGCTCAAGCAATTGGCTTTTCGTTGCGGGAAAGTGTGATGGCCTTTTGTTACAGAAAATGTAAATCGTCTCCCCACCTATGCAGACAGTAGTGGCCGCCCCACTCCTTCATTTTGACCCTTTCTCCCCCACCTTAAGGTGATACAATCACCCCCCATAACCCCCTCCTTCTCTTTCTCCACATAGATCTTCCTTATCTTCATTCCCTGCTTACCCCTCCTTAAACTCCCCTTCCTCACCTTCCCCTCAGACTCCCCAAAAACACTTCTTGTAAGACTAGACCAGACTAGATGGGACTGACAACTTAAGCCTGGTGCCTGTGCATTATTCCACATCCACGTGAATAAGACTGCCAGACCGGACCACACTGGATGGGACTGACAACCTAAGCCTGGTGCCCGTCAATGATTCTGCATGCACGTGAACAAGACTGTTGCAGAATAGACTAGACTGCACCGGACTAGACTGCTGATCGATGAGGTGTACCCATGTATCTCTGTATGTGGAAATAAACATAAGATAACCCTGAAGCTATTCAGTCTACTATCTGAAGCCCCGAATTTCTAACAGAACTTAATTAAATGCTGGGTGCAGTTTGACAAAATGGTCAACCGGAAAGATTTACTGTTAGTTAGCAATGTTCAAAGTCTCGTAGCTCCTGTTCGAAACTGAAGAAGCAAAATTTGGACTCTTAAGTGTCTTTTGTTTGAAAAACTATTTTAAGAAAAGGACAGAAATACGTGAATATGATTTGTTGTCCTTTACAGGCATTTAAAATACCAAAAAATGGGGTTAGATCTTACAAATACAATACAAATATAGTACTGCATTAATGCAGTAAATGCAGACGAGGGTGCTTTTCCCGGTACTGCTATTTCTCCATTAGCTTGGGTATGTGTGACTTGATCCCCAGGTGTTGGGTGATCCGTCATTCCAGCTAGTGTTTGTGCTCGTCTCTCAGCGTCATGCCTGGGTCTTTTTGTCATCTCAAGGCAAGGACAAGCCATTGTGGTTGGACAAACATGAATATCGGCTAGAATTGCACAGAACTGCACAGTTCACAGAGGATCTGTTGATTAGTAACAAGTAGATGGAAATATTACCATGTGGACAAAAATCACCGAGTAAAGATAAAGTTAAGATTCTATATGGAGGCATAACCAATCAGGGTTTATTATCGGTTCATGCCTTCAAAAAGTATTTAACATTTGGGGATACCCATCCTGATCTCTTAAAAGCTCATTTGACAGTTAGGGCAATATTTACCACCTGTACAATCCACATTAAGCTGGACTTGGGCTTGTGAAGCCCCAGCTGGCTTTGTAGAAGAACTGACTCACATTAACCCACATTGTGACTTTAAATCCATTTACTTGGACGTGATGCCGTCTTTACTTATCCTTGAGGACAATGCGTTTTATGCCTCAAGTGGTCAGAGCAATTTTCTCATGATGAGTCAATACATGAACACTTATGGAAAGAAAAGAAGGTCAGTCTAAAATAACACAGTTCACAGTAACAGGACTTAACTGGCCTACTCTGAAGAAAAGAGCATGCTCTCAACTCACCGACTCCTTTAAAATAGTCTGCTGTTTGGACATTCCCAGGACCCACCTCCACAAAGGAGATGTAAACTTTATACAGCACCTACAGAACAGAGAAGCAACATGGAACGTTATTTGTTCATAATGTTTTACATAAAAACCCTCAGATTGATTTGCAGCTCACAATAAACAGTATTTGAACACTGTGGGGGTCTTTAAATCACTTATTTATAATGAGAACTTTGGAGACCAAGCTCTTCTTTTCACTCAGACCCCATCAGCAGAAAGCAGATGTCTCTGCTTGTATAACATCATGTGAGGCCTTGAATTACAGATGGTCAGAAGACTTGACAAGCCCACACACTGACCCCATTAGAAGCAGTAAGAAGGAGTAATGAGAAGGTGGGAGGATGGCCTAATGAATGTTAGAACAAATGAGAAAATACATGGACAGATGGATAGACGGATTGGATGCAAGGATGGCTAAATGGATGGATAGACAGGTGAATATACAAATGAGTAAATGGATGGATGTCTGGATGGATGAATGGATGAGTAAACAGACAAATAGATGCATAGATAGTTGACAACATGTATAAATGTATAATGGATGGATGGACTGAACAGTGGATGAATGGATAGATGGATGAGAAAATGGGTGGTTAGATGGATGGAAGAATACATGGTTGAAGACTTGACAAGCACACACACTGCCCCCATTTGAAGCTCAAAAAGCAGGAAAGCAGAACAACGGCAAAATGTATATATATATATATATATGGATAGACAGATGGATGGGACCAACAAGTAGATGGGTAAATGGATGATGAATGGATGGATAAATAGATGGACAGCTGGATGGATGGATGGAGAAACCGAGGGATGATTACATGGATGAGCAAGAAGATAGGTGAATGGTGGATGGAATGGATGTATGTTTGTATCGCCCACATGCTGATTCCCAATATAAGCTCAAATATTGGGGAGGTGTGAGGATGGCTGAATGGATGTATAGATGTATAAATAAGTGAATGTGTGAGTAACTGGATGGATGAATGGATAGATGGACAAGTAAATGGACAGATGGATGGATGGATGGATGGATGGATGGACAAGCATACTGATGGATGGATGGATGGATGGAAATCAGTTTCAGATGTGGGTCAGGAGCCAGCTTGTACAGGGTGTATGAAAATGTCAGCAGGTTTATATCCAAATAACAGCTTGCACTAAACTCCAGACAGACCTTGTCGTCTACATGAGGTGTGCTGGTACTAAAGTCGTACTGTCTATACCGGGAAAACGTCCGTAGGGCGGATCATGAAACGCGCTGCAGTCAAAACAACAGCTTGCACAAAACTCCAGTCAGACTGTATTGTCTGCATACGCTGGCATTCACACAAGTACTCTATTTGCTGCAGCTCTAAACAGACAAGTGAGTTGCTGTAATCTTAATTAGCATGACAGACAACTGTATTATGACGAATGGATCATGGAATAAGCAGCAGGCTTGGGTCACAATAAAAGCTAGCACTAAACTCTAGACAGACCTTATTATTTGCGTGAGGTGTGCTGGTATTCATAGAGAGTCCATGTTTACAGGAGTGGGCCAGGAATTAAACGCTTTCTTATATCATAATGCAGAGCATAACAACCAAACAATAATAATAAGAGCCAAACAGAAAAGTCAGACATAGCCAAGAGGAGTCATATGTAGCAGACAGACCTGAACAGAAGACTTAATGGACCTGTGTATGCAGACACAGGCCCACTAAAAGCACAAGTGCCCTAGACTGCCTTAGATTCAGTAACACATTAATGCTGTTCTGTAAATGAATGGTCTCCACAGCCTCCCCTCCTACTCTTCACTAGAAAGAACAGGCTGATTGGCACTTCACTCATGCTGTATTGATGCTAAACCTACTGTTGATAGCCATGAAAGCATGCGGTGTACGCTCAGCCTCCATCCATCGTAGTCATGCTGTTGGACCTGATAAGTGGGTTGTTGTGACCCTGATTACTTGACTTACTTATGTAGTCCTTCATCCAAATAAACACATTTTAGAAGAACAACATGAAACTTAATTAAATAAACACAGATGATGAGTATTATAATCCCCTACGGCATTATAAAAGCAACAATCACATGCTAATAAGACGACTGCTGCCACTTTTGTTACACAATAATGGATCCAAAGACATCAAAAGAATGACTAGTACTCAGCATCTCTCATTTGGCTACTGGGCAGGCTAATATATTAGGGCTGTACGCGACTCAGAATTTTGACTGACGATTCGACTATTCGTTCATGTTTTTTCTCCATATACATTATCTAGTAATCAGTAAATCAATTGGCATACGTTTCAGATCTGATGTCCTCCTCATTTAGAAAGTCAGCAGAGTAACAGGAACATATTTTTGAACTAAAAGAGACGTGGCATATGATGAACGATCTGGAGCCTGATTTAATTACAGAATATAGCGTCGGGCAGCGAGCAGTATTTATGCTAAAGAAATTAGCGCTTCTAGCCTGTCTTTTTAATTTCACTTTTAACAGCTTCTTCAGTAGGATGACCCTTCGTCTTTCATCTCTCATAAATGATGAACTCCTAAATAAAACCAAATTAGTCAATATTTAAATTACTTTTAGATGAAAAGGAGAACGGTAGACCTGAACCGTTTAATTATTATATCACCTGTGCTTACATAATTATTTCTCGTTTATCGGCAGGCATATTAAGTGACTGTATTTATCTTTAAATAAAAAATAATCTTAGCTGTAAACGAATAAATAAAAATATCTGTAATTTAGGTTCTAAAATAATGGAATTATAATAAAACAAACGTCTTCGGTCCGTTTTTCCTTCACCGCAAACAGCCATTATGTCTAAAACGAAAGTCAGCTCACTGGTTTGAAGCAGAGTTCGATGTCTGACTAAATGACGAGCAGAATTAGATTTAATTTGTTCAGATTCTCTTCTTCAAAAGCTCCTCCAGACTTTTTCTGAGACATCGTTCCACCCGTGTTTCTCAGCTTCACAGCTTTAGCTTCCTTCAGCGGTGAACCGCCAGCGCACGTTGTCACGTGGATTTAATATTTTAGCAAGCACGTGTCATAGCCCAGTTAGAACTTAAATATATATTTATTATTCCCCTTTTAATAATTATTAAAATGTCTTTTTAAATTCTTAAAGTTCTTGTGCATTTTGTAAGCTTTTGTCTGTTTTATGACAAAATAAATAAATAAATAAATAAATAAATAAATAAATAAACCTCGTCACTGTTGTCAGTTGACTTAAAGGTTCTCAGTCGACTCAAAGGGTCTCCGACTGATGATTCGATTCGTCGACTTCTAGAGGGCAGCCCAAAATATATCCATAATAATCCAGGACACACTTAAGATTCTGGATGTTCCTGCTCAGTAAAAGCTACGTAGGAATCTACTAAAGAGGTTAAAGGTCCCTGACTGACTGCATTAACTTTAGAACTAATCTCACAAGTGAAACTGAGGCAATCGTTCAGGAAGAGGACCACTACAGAACTTGACAAGAGATACTCGTGAGCCGTCACGTAACAAGTAGAGATTTGGCATTTGAGCAAAGATGATTAGACTCACTTCTCTCCTTTCAGTTTTGTACAGTTATTTACAGTCATTGAGTGAAAAATGTGGCAGCCTCTCAGAATGACAATCCTAGGACAATTCATGACCTTGGCTTCACCTTCCAAAGCCTCTGCTGCTTATGCTACGCCATTGTTTCCAAAAATTGCAGCAGAGATTATTCTGCAGAACACCAGAACAACGAGACATGTACGTGTACAGATGTCTACAACTACTTCTACCCATAGCAGCAAACATTGTCATGAATCCCAGGGCCGTGTTACTTGTAATACTTGTAATACTGTTCTAAATCAGCTTTCAGTGGGGAATGCTGGCATTGATCCTGGCTATGGACTTGGATTGGAATAGTGAAGTGGAGCTGTAAGAGTAGATTAAAGTGGAGTAAGGGGGGGGCCAATGGTCAAATATGTCAAAGATAAAGGTTAGACCTGGACAGTTATCTAATTTCTCATTAATACTGTCATTTCATGATTCAATTCAATCAATTTATTGTTGATAAAAGCAGCTGCATTATGAACCCTCGCAAAGCAGGCTATCATCAGAGAGTCTGGAAGGTTTTATCACTCAGTGCTGGAGAAAGGGATTTCTGACAGACAACAAGGGACCATTGTTTCTGATGATGTGTTGGGGCATGCGATTACCAAAACATGGCTACTATGAAAATCATATCAACTATTTCCAGCATATCGATATATTTTCAAAGAAGATATAGGATGAAAAAATACCATTTATATTGATATAGTTTGACATTGCATTAAAATAAATAAAATATTTTTCTTTACAAATTGGTAATACTGGAGCAAATCTTATTTTCATTTAGGAAATCATAAACTACTTGATCAAAGTAAATAATCAGTTGTTACGTCTGTTAAAAAGCAACTGACCATAACCACACGGCTGACGCAAAAAAGGTCAAAACAAAACTAAAGTGCAATAAAAACTGGAGAGTTAGAATATTCAGTTTCCAAAGAACAGTGGAGTGGTTGTGTGGAATGAGGACGGTGGAGTGGTGGTGTGGAGTGATGGTGAGGAGTGAGGGTGGTGGAATGTTGTGTTGTGGAGTGAGGAGGGTGGAATGTTGATGTGGAGTTAAGAAGGTGGAGTGGTGGTTTGGAGCAAGGATTGTAGAGTGGTGGTGGAGTAAGGACAGTGGAGTGGTGTTGTAGAGTGAGGACAGTGGAGTGGTGGTGTGGATTGAGGACAGTGGAGTGGTGGTGTGGATTGAGGACAGTGGAGTGGTGGTGTGGAGTGAGGAGAGTGGAGTGGTGGTGTGGAGTGAGGACGGTGGAATGTTGTGTTGTGGAGTGAGGGGAGTGGAGTGGTGGTGTGGAGTGAGGACAGCGGAGTGTTGTTGTGGAGTGAGGACAGTGGAGTGGCGGTGAGGAGTGAGGACAGTGGAGTGGTGGTGTGGAGTGAGGAAAGTGGAGTGGTAGGGTGGAGTGAGGACAGCGGAGTGGTGGTGTGGAGTGAGGACAACGGAGTGGTGGTGTGGAGTGAGGACAGTGGAGTGGTAGGGTGGAGTGAGGACAGTGGAGTGGTAGGGTGGAGTGAGGACAGTGGAGTGGTGGTGGTGTGGAGTGAGGACAGTGGAGTGGTAGGGTGGAGTGAGGACAGTGAAGTGGTGGTGTGGAGTGAGGAAAGTGGAGTGGTGGTGTGGATTGAGGACAGTGGAGTGGTGGTGTGGATTGAGGACAGTGGAGTGGTGGTGTGGAGTGAGGACAGTGGAGTGTTGTTGTGGAGTGAGGACAGTGGAGTGGTAGGGTGGAGTGAGGACAGTGGAGTGGTAGGGTGGAGTGAGGACACTTCTGCTACTAGAGCTGTAGCAACTTCAGTGACTCACCAACCAATGGCCTCTTTATCTGAGCCGATGGTAAAAATTCTCCTAGTCCAATGCAATTTACATAACATAATTAATAACGCAGCGAGACAAATGACTCAATTGCTAGCCGCCTTATTGCGTTCTGTACCAGTAAAACAGGTGCTTATGTACATTAAGTTCATTCCCACTATATTTAAGCCACTCTGACTCACTGTGTTAATAAGATACAGATGGCAGCGTTCATTAGCTGAGCTGTGACAGTAATAGCTACAAAGTCAATAACTGTTTCTGAAATACAGGGCCGCCTAATGAAGAAGATCTGTTTGAGTAATTCAGCAGCACTACCGGATTGTTTGAATGTTACAGTTTCAGGAACAAAGGCGGAACGCGCTGCCAATGTTCTACCACTCAGCAGTTACTGCCACTGAAATAAGATACTTTTGGTCCAAATTCAAGAGCATAAAACTCAGTCATTAAGTTGTAGTTTGGAGGGCAGCGCTGAGCTGCTACTGCTATACAATGCCACAATCCTACTACGTAAATGCTTGTATTGTATGCACACTTCAAAGGAAACATGAAAGGTAAATGTGAAAGGTAACCATGTCAGCAGCGTTATAGCACATCATTTCAGCATCAGGTTGCCATAACGACCAGAAAGCAGATTGGCCAGAGTTGCGCGAATAGATGGTCAGAAAAAGAGCATTTTTTTCATTACATCATTTCTGTGATTTCCAGCTCCACAGGAGTCTTTACAACCACCTTCTTTTATATAAGCATAAGCCACAATAGGCCTGAGAATCTTATAAACCAGTTTTACAGTCTTTCAGTCTTACGTATTCACTATTATTAATCAGGCCAGCAGTTCCAAGACTGTACTTGCCCGTATGCCCAGGCTGGCTTAGTTCCTATCACATGTATACTAATATGTGATTATTATAGGCTTCTAATCAACTCATTAATACATAGTGGTAAGTTCTCCTTGCTTGCACACACTCGCACACAAGTTCTTGGGAGTGCCATGCCTGTGATATGGAGAGACTTAAATGGTGTCAGAAGTGGTATTGCATAGGATGGGACAGAATAGAATGGCACTTCCACTAACTCAAAAACAGATCACGGAGAGGACTGAGCCTGGACGAGGACTTCAGAAGACGCATCATGATGAGGACAGGCTGCAGACGGGAATGTGGTGGTGTCGCCCAGTGAGAACCAATCACTACAGCTGCATGGTGGCCACTCACCCCAGGCACTCTGATCAGACTCTGGGAGGTCGCCGGGATGGCTGACCTTCAAAGTCGAAGAAGGGGTGTGCTATGTAGTGTTCCAGTACTGGCTCTCACAGGCTCTTGGGAAAGCCATGCCCACAATAAGGACAGACTGTGGGATAGTAATGTGGGACTACCATTAAACATTAAACAAATGTGGCAGTTCTCTTTTGTTGTTGTTGTTGTTCAATAAAAGAGCATTCAATTAACGTGTTGTGTCCAGCGTCTTCTACTATGTAGATTACACAATATGTTCATTAGTCAATTCTTTATCTGCTCTTAATGTGTTATTTTTGTGTCGACCAAAGAAGGATGGGTTCTCCTTTTGAGTCTTGGTCACTTAAGTTTTTGTCGTCTTGCTCTTAGTGATTTTCTCTCTGGCTAGTTGTTCTTGGCTTTGTCACTTGGGGTCTCGACCTGGATGTCTGTAAAGCAGATCCTTATAAATCTGAACTGGATTATTAAAAGGGAATAGGTGAAAGGTGATTGATGTGACTGGGGTCATTGAAGTGTTACAAAAGGTCATGTTTTGTTTACATGGTCATGGGAAGACGGATTACTTCGTTCAGTCAATATACAGCCATAAATGTCATTAAAGCAAAACTGATGCAATCACACAGTGTTAGTGTGGAAGGGTCCATTTCAAACCTCACTCAATAAGAGTCTCTAACAGAATTCAGTGATGGTAGGTGGCATAACATTAGGGGTCTTGGCTATTAGCAGAACACTTGACTCCTATGTGTGTAAATACTTTGAATCTGGCAGAAAACACAAATGAGCCTCTTCATTTACCCAAGCTATGTAGGACATCACGTGACTCACCACAGTGACCGCATCATTCAGGAGTGACTCGCCAAAGACGATGATGAAAAGCATCTCGTTAACGTGAACTTCCTCAAACACAGCGAGCACCGCCACAGGATCCACTGCTGAGATCAGAGCTCCAAACAGCAGGAACTCCATCAGACCTGCCTCTACCTTATCATCTACACACAGACAGAAACATACAGATAATCACTGTAACCACAGAAACACATTCATTTGTTGTATACTTGTTCAATGGTGATTTTAGCAGTAACCGAAAAACACAATCTATAACTCTTAAAAATAAAGGTGCCAAGTGGAACCCAAAAGGGTTTTGAATGCAATTCCTAATTTAATGATTCTTTAAAGCATCTTATAAAAAAGGTTAATGGTAGAACCTCTACTTATTATTTTAAACATGGACTTACGGCAAAGTGCCATTAGCCCAGGGCCAAAAAATCTTGCTCAGACTGACCTTTGATTATCCAAGACATGATCCAAAGTAGTGCATCATAAACAAATATAAACTCAACAATCTGAATTAAGGAGCGGTTTGTATGATACTACCTCTCTTTACTGTCAATACTTCAATATGTACAAGACATACCGAGGATTGAAACTGCGTTACTCTCTGACCCAAGTTGCAGCACATAAACATTTAACGCTAAATAGATTACAACTAAAACAAGAACAACAGTATATTGAATGTATTAAATAGTAAACATAAAATAGACGGACACCAGACATACAATAAAATAAAATAAGGGCCTTGAGATAAACATAATGAGGCAGTAAGACACTGAAGACAATAAGGGCGATAAAGTGTAGTAGCAGAATTAAGTTGTAGGATTAAAGTGGTATGATAGTGCCAGTATAAACAGTAGTGCAAACTGAAAAGCATTAAGGCTGTTTTAAAGTGATGACTGCAGAGTAGTTCTTGAAAAAGTCACAGTTCGGTATTGTGCATCGTATCACCAGGAAGTTGAGGTGTCCACCCATTATCCCAAGAAACAAGGACATGTGCAGTCCCCCTCCAATTCTCACCAGTCTTTAGCAAGTTTAGCATCAACCGTCATCACCATGAGCGTCTCCAGCAGTGGAAAGCAATGCCAGTGTTAACTCTTCTCCTTCTTTTTACTTCACTTGTTTTGTTAGCTACTGAATGTGGATTATAGCACAGAGCAGGTGGCAGTGGTGCCGATAATGGTGGCTTTCCAAGAACTTACCAGGATTCAACATGACTGACCAGATGTTAGAATACACATCCTTCCTTGCTGGATTAATGGCAGACTAAAGGTTACAGTGACTCACTATTACTTCTTGAGGTACAAAGTGGTATCATGAGACAGGCCTTGCCTGGGCTAGCTGGTTAGCATGCTAACTCTCAGTACATATCTCTTTTAGACGCACTGTCAAAACTGTTAATTCTTCATGTTCAGTTAATATTAGTTAATTTTGGAATATTTTCAACTTAAAAACCTAAAATAGCTCAAAACATACTAGTACGGCTTCTTCTATGGGCACTACCACATTGATGTGATGTTGAGAAATTGCAGTCAATTGCTTGTAGCTCTTCAGAAGCTCCAGTTACAACTCCAGTTAGAGTCACAGAGCCTGTTTCCCCACTTACCAGATGGAACCTTCCCAGGAGTTGAGGTCATGAATGCAGAGTAAAGCCACTCACCTGACTTTGCCCATGCCTACTTTAAGAGTTTGATGTTAAAACTGCCGGTTAGCAACTTTTAACTCCTTTTTTACCACCTTTACAATTTCAAATTACCCTTACAAACACAAACCCTTGCAAACACCTTAAATGAACTTCAGCGAAAACAAGTGATTTGAAAAAAAATGTAGAATATGGCCCCTTTAAGCCTTTGACATAATATACAGTTTCTATGCATATCCAACATTTTCCCAAAAGACCCATTTAGGCACCCTTGTTTTTAAGAGTGTAATTAATTGACAGCCTTATGGTCCTGTCCCCCATGATGACTCACCAATGACCCCGGCCAGTTTAACTCCATAGAGGCAGAACCCAGTACAGAAGGCGTTCCACAGAGTCCCCACCACCGCATACATCAAGATGGCACCCAAGTTGTCGAAGAAGAGACGGGCAGGCATGAAATACCCAGCATCCCCTACTATGGTGGGTAGAAGGAAGAGGAAGAAGAGGCCTGGGTCCAGCTGGTAGAGCTGCTTCTTGTTGGCGATGAGGACCACTCCACCCAGGACCAAACCCAATAAGATCAGCACGCAGCTTTCCGGGACCACCGTTGTGAACCGCTGAGAGAAGTGGAAGACTGGGGGAAAACAAAGAACAGCCACAGGCGTGACTATACTGAAAACAGTGGTCCACATGCTATATGTACAACGGGCACAACCTCAGCCCTAAGTGGATTAACTGGATTTTATCATCAATTTATAATATTTTTAATAGCCTTTATTAATGAGTTAATGAGTTAATTTTCTATAACGTCTTATTCCTGACAGCTAAAGAGAAAAAAGTGCAATTTTTCAACTTTTTCTATGTTTCTGGCATCATTTTGTATCTGGAAATAATATCATATTTTCTCAGGATTTTGTATATGTTCTCCAAATCAAGCTACTTATATAAATAATCACTCATGTTCGTGAGACTCAGTACTTTGAAATACTGACTTATTTTCTCAAACTTCTGACTTATATTCTATTAAATTTAAATTATTCAGATGACGTTTTAACATACTATGTAACACAATAAAATAAGAAAGTAATTCTAACTTTTTATATCTATTTCAACACACTAAGCCAAATGTTCGAGAAATGTTTCTACCAGCAGTCTCTGAAAGAGGAAGTGTGTAAGATTTAGGCTGTATTAGCAGAAATGGGACATACTAGACAAAACTATGTTTTTCTCATTAGTATATTATTAGCTTAGAATGAGCCCTTCATATCTACATTGGAGCTGGTACTGTTCCAGTGGAGGTTGCCATGAACAGCCACAATGTTACTACAGCAGCCCACACTAGACAAACCAAACACTGCAGACTGCAGAAAGTGACCATCACATTATTACATTGAAGCGGCAGCTTGAATTTGGAGGTTCTATGGTACCAGTTGGAAGATGCAGAAAGAAGAATCCCTAATGAAATGTCCAAGAAGCTGGAAAAAGTCCTTATCAGAAAATGTTACCAGCATTAAATAAATAATTAGGATGTTCTGATGGTCTAAATCATCTTATCGAGGGGAAGTAGTGAAATTAAGATTAGTCTAAACTGAATTAAAGAGGAAGGGACATGTAGAATGGGGTTTTCAGTATGTTCCAATAGGCAACCACACCGCTAGAGTTTACACACGGCTCCTTTAAAAACAGGCAAAGACCTGGAGATAGGAGATAACCACTGTAAGTCAAGCATAAACGGTTTTATTTGATATATAAACCCGAAAACTGTTTACTTTGATCAAATTCCCATTTTTTAAATTCACAATTCTTGGTGATAAATGTAGATGACACATGTAAGTGTAAATTTATGATAAACCAAACTCTGCCAGCATGACGAGCATATGCTGCCGGCATTGAAATGCCTGCATGCACCTACGTGCGGGCGGGTGCTTTAGAATCAGCTCATCACTGAAGGCATTAAAAGCAAATGACATTCATTCTCAAGACACAAGAGATGAAAAAAATCTGTCCCTGATTCCTATCAGTTTCTCATATCGCTTTTAGAGAAGAGATTTATTAGTAAGCCTGAATTGAATGAAGGGAAACTGGATTGTGTTTAGTATATAGGAAAGTTGCAGAGCTGAGATTAAACCTCCAGGGCACCTGGCTGCTGAGCTGCCTGCAGAGGCAAGACACCTGGGAGAGGGATGGAGGGAAGAAACAGAGATACATGATTGTGAAACCGTGATTGTGCATTCAGAAAGTCTCTTGCTTTCATGAAGAATCTCTCCCTGTGCTGGTTACACACCCTTGTGTTTATTCAAGGTCATATTTTAGGACACATGAAGCCATTTAAAGAGATATTCCATTAATTTTGTGTGAAACTTCTTGACTGGCTTTTAATGGTGGGACTCAAAGGATTTAGAAGGAAGAAGCTCCCCAATTTCCAGCTATACCCATAAAGTATCTTGAAATATCTTAATTTATTGCTTGCATACAAGAATATGCAGCATTAAATGTGCAACCGAATGGAAACCTGTGTCTACACTGTCATAGCTGAATAAGGAGAGTTTAGTCCATAGAACTGACATACCAAGAACCTCAAATACTGGTGTTCCTCCTTCAAATTTAAATGGGCTGCTTCCAAAATCTTGAACTGTTGTGAAACAGTCTTGACCCATTAATAATTATGCCCTCAAAATGTACATACACCAACTCACATTTTAGATCATGATCATCAGGCAGGGGTGGGCGGCCACTGCACTGACTACTTCGGGATGTTAAGCCTTCTGTGACGTATTCCCAGTACACAGGTGACACTGTGGATCGAGGAATGTTAACTGCCTGCACTTTGGAAACAGAATTTCCTATCCCTCTGGCACCCACTATCATGCCATCATCGAACTCTGATAATTCACTTCGCTTTGCCATCAGCACGCTGTCCTGTGTTCAACCTTACTCACAAGATAGCACCTCACAACTTAAACAGGTGTGGGGGTTCCCCAGCCGTCCCCTGAGGTAACACCACTTCATAATCGGTTTACACACTGCTATTACATGACTTTTGGTATTTCAACGTATAGGCAGTATATATTAAGGGACCCCCAGATTACGAAACAGTTCCTACCCCCAGACCATCAGAGCTCTAAACACCGCACTTCCTCCAACGACCTTTCTACCTCATGCTCCTCTGCCATAAGCATCTGACCAGTAATGTAGTTCATGCTCAGTCCTCTCTCCTACAAAATGACCACCAGAACATTACAGACCACTTAACTGCACAGACTGACCACCAGAACATTACAGACTGCTCAACTGCACAGACTGACCACCAGAGCATTACAGACTGCTTAACTGAACAGACTGACCACCAGAACATTACAGACTGCTTAACTGAACAGACTGACCACCAGAACATTACAGACTGCTTAACTGCACAGACTGACCACCAGAACATTACAGACTGCTTAACTGTACAGGCTGACCACCAGAACATTACAAACGGCTCAACTGCACAGACTGACCACTAGAACATTACAGACTGCTTAACTGCACAGACTGCACTTTCAGCACATACCCTGGTGATTCAGTGTATCACTTCTATATAAGGACCAGTATTATTATTATTACATACTGTATTATGAACACTATGTGTATAATACATGTATACTTAATAAGGATACTTGAGTCTATAATTGGCTGCTATTGCACAGTTCTGTCATTCAGCTTTGGATGCACTTTACATGTTGTGAGTGTCCTAACCATTAATGTGTTTAGTGTTTCTGCTGAGTGGTCAGTTTGGTTATAACAAGACAACAATCACTGTCAATTGTGACATCTACTCTAACATTAGCGCTACAGTATGTCCTTCTGAAGACTCTTTATTAAAGAGCTTTCTTTCAGATCTCAGTTTGTGATCATTATAATTACAGCTGGTGTGAAAATAGAAAATACTGATGTAGTTACTTAAACTTAAGAGCTCAAGTGTATGCAGCTGTACAGTTTGTGTGATATGCACTTATACTTTGTTAAACTTAAAAGTTTGAACCCCAGAACATTACAGACTGCTTAACTGCACAGGTTGCACTTTCAGTTTACATATCCTTCTGATTCAATGTATCACTTCTATATAAGAACCAGTATTCTTATGTTTATACCGCATTATGTACACTATATGTGTGATACATGTATACTTAATAAGGATACTTGAGTAAATATTTAGCTGCTATTGCACAGTACTGCCATTTATTTGCAATAATACTGCATACTGAACAAATGTTCTGCTCCTACACCTTTCAGTCTTGTATAGCATTTATATTGTACATTTTCTTAATTTATATAGATACATATCTATTTTATGCTTCTTTATTTAGTACTTAGTCTTGATACTGTAATTGCTAGTACTTGTAGTCCTGGAGCTGGTGCAGAGTAAGAATTTAATTGTACAGTGTAACTGCTTGTTTCTCTGTGCATATGACAATAAACGCTTGAATCTTAAATCTTATGTGTGTAACTTTGTTATTTAGTAACATTGAGGTGGCTTTTAGAGGCATTACATATACATATACATTGGCCTTCTGGTTTCTATCACCACCACTGTGAACACTTCTGACTCCAGACAGGACCATTTCACATCAAACCAGGCTAACTAACTTTGTTTGCATCTTAATGATGTAATTATGCTAAATACCTGTATTTCAAATATCAGTTCGCCCTTTAACTGCAACAAGAAGAACAGAAAATCTCCCAGAGACAGATTAGGAAAGAATAGTTGATACGGCTGATTGGTTACAGTAATCTGAGCCGGCGCCTGTAGCGGAAAGAGGGATTGGATTGATGTTGATTTTGATTAAAGTTTCCAGTAGACTGGTAATGTTCCTTACAAGTAATGTGAGCACACAGCCACAGACGAGAACACAAATTATAAACCAATTTACATTAGTTCTGTACAGCATGAGTAACTGTGCTTGACGAATAAAAGCCTTTATGCCAGTTGAGGCTGCTTGAGGGATGGTAGATGTTGAGCCTCAATCAGACCACAAACAGCTAAAGTAATAAAGAACTTGAGGGCAGCTCAATATATTGTTGGTTAATCATTAATTGGGGCATGATATGGTCACCTAGTATCCATAATGAACGCCAATAAATTATAGAAATGTCACACATGACGCATCTCACGTTTCAGATGAGTCTTCGGTGAGTGCACAGTCGCATCACTCGGGCCACATGGTCTGACAAATGTATGCTAATTTGCTAATCACAAATATGCCAGCCCTGGCTTCATCCACACTGCATTGTTTTTGGCATGCTGTTGCTGCATTATGTTGCATTTTAGGCTCAATATGATTCATTCCTTTAGCCATTCCAGTAATCCATAATGGAGATGAGGTTCATGTGTCTGGTCACCCATCCAGGCCTATGACTTTCCAGCCGTTCTAGCACCCATATGTACACCTGCTTATGCTTTTATATCGATTAAGTGCCTTGTAGTTAAACTCATAGCACGCTTCTGAATTTCAATATCAATATCAGCCACTAGAACCTGCTCTGTCCACTGGAACATGCTTCTAAAGAAGCACAAAACACAGAGATAGTATCAGAAGGCCTGTGCACTGGCTGACTGAAGATGAGACTACGCTGAGGTCAACACAGTTTAATCTCCATGTTATTAAATTACTTCCATGGTAAAGGTTCTGCTGCAGCGTCCAAAGGCCTGCACAATCTCACTCATTGTCCCACAGACAACCTTACGGTGCAGATGTTTCAGGAGAAAACCAGCGTGAAGCAAGAAGCATGTGACTCAACACGTTAATGCATGAGACAGCCAGACTTCATTTCACACAGTGTGCAGATTCCATCCAGGCCAGCATATTGCCCACGTCGTTCAAAGAGAGTGTGCCCTCCTTGGTCTTGGTGGAGACAACTATTGTGGGGGCAATGTGGTCAGCGCCAAGATGAACGGCTTCTTGTCACATGTCCAGAAGGCCTGGTGTCACTCCACCTCCACCCCTACTGCACAATCTGCAGGAACTGTGTGAGAATATTCAAGCTGCATGGGATGGATTATCACAGGACACCATTAGGAACCTCTACAGCTGCATGCCGAGACGTCTGGTATGTTGCGTTAGCAAACGTGGCGGCCCGACGCCATACTGAGAGACACTACTTCTGTATGTGTAGCTCAATAAATATTGCCCATATCTGTCTAAATTTATCATCATTTATTGTTCCTGGTAACCTTTATCTTCCTTCCCAATAGCACTGCAATCCCACACTTCCTTCTGGGTGCAGCTGTTCTTTTGATGATGAGTGTATATCTGTCTATTCAGTCTGCAGCATTTTAGCTCCGTCTATTCATGATGAAGTTACAGGTGTTTCAGTCTGGACTCCCCTTCTAATTAATTAATCTAGCTACTTTAAAGCACACGCATCGCTGACACGTGTTCATTTGCACATGCAAAGTGTAATCTCCATAGAAAAGCATTGCTAATACAATTGGGTAGCAGCCACACATCAGCCTAAGATCACCATCAGTGGTGAATATATAGTCTGTTGAGGCCCTAGGCAGAAATTCAAAGGGAGCCCCTCGAATCAGCATTCATCACTATTACATTACAAATAATTTAATATCAATTAAAAAATTGTGAAATGTAAACATTATTGTATTTTAAAAGGTAATATTTAGCCAATTCAAAGTCAAATCATTAATATTATTTTCCAAATATAAATATAAATAACATTTATGAACTAGTAGCAAGCAGGACCCCTAACCACCATGTACAATGGCAAGCATCAACTAGAGCAGTTTCAAACCTCCTATTATTAGGCTGTGGACAAGGTGCAAAATACAGGGGGTCCTGGAGGGTCTGGGAAATTCTAAACAAAACCTTGGACCCCCTGGTGCTTCATAGCCTAGCACCTGTAACTACAGCTGGGACGCCACTGATAAACTTCATGTTGCAGCATCCTGTAAATCTGAAACCTTACCCAAATCAAAGTAGAAGGGATGTGTAAGAGCTCAGCTGATGTGTGGAAGAGTGTTTTACCAAACTAGAAAAGAGCATTTCCAGAAGAAAACATGGAAATCAGAACCAAACATTTTGCGGCCATGGATGCTAGCACCAGCGGCATTAGGGCAAGCAAGTCTGCAGCCAACATGGGACTCCAGCAAATACAAGATGGGTATTTCACACACTGGCTCATAAATGGGCAGAATTAGCTGACGGGTCCATACTATTATCTAGAATTGAAGAATAAGTGCTCTCTAAGTACTAAGAGTATCTGCAATATGCACAGAAAAGTGTATTATGACATAATCTATAACAATAATAACAAAACATCGTCATATTGCCCACCGCATTCAGTTCCTAAAATGACCACGATGCTGATTACAGGGTGACGCACAACTTAAGAGATCTATAAACAGCATTTCAAAACAGACTTCCCTGTTATAGAGTTCTGAATTAGTGAATTCAGCTACTTTAAGGTGCACCTGTTGCTGACACAGGTGTTCAGTTGTGCTTATACAACTTCAACAATCTCCACAGAACAACACCGACTGATAGAATGAGATACTCTGAAACTCCAGAAGGCTAAGGTCACTATGCCTCGCTAGAGTGGTATATAGCCCCCCAGCATGGTCCATGTGTTGTGGTCCATGTCAATGTTCTGTTATTACTACTGCAAGCTTCCTACAGTCTACTCACCTTTTAATTATCAGCGTATATATTTATATCACAGACATTTTTTGTGGTCAGGTAAGAACAGTTCACACTGGTAATTCTATAATAATTCAATAATGATCAAAATGTCATGTGTACATACTTTCCATACAGTCGTATGCATTTATTTAGTATTTGAAACTGTTCAAACAGCTGCTGCTTACAGGCTGCTGTTGGGGTTGTGATGCTAATAAAGGTGGAACTGCTCCTCTCTTCAGTCTCTTTAGTGTGAAACTCTGGGTGAAGCTGCTCCATATTGTCCAAGGTTTACGGAACTGTCTGTAATATAATGTGCAGGGCGAACTAACAGCCTTGTGTTAAAGCTGTCCAGGTTCTTGCTAAAGATGTGGGAGCTGAAGTTGGCTTCCTCTACAGCAGCTTGTTTTGCAAATTTTCCGTTCCGCCTTAAATGGTTACTTTATGGCGCCTGTACAAGCTACAGCATTTAAGGTGGAGTGAAACGTTTGATTAAGAACCCAGCCAGCAGGGAATGTTCCCAGAACTTTGGCTAACATTACCTACATGTTCTAATAAAGCTTTAAAGAAAATGGTTTAATCTAATGTTCATAACATTTAAAAGATGTTTACATGTCAAATAAGGACCTTTAATAAGGTTAAACGCTAACCAGGACATAAAGTTCTAACTGCAACGTTCAGAGGATGTATTGAGGATGTTGTCAGGGCCACAGACTATTCTGGGAACCAAAAGAAAACTTCCTGCTGATAACATTAATGGAACCTAGCATGGTAACATTATCAGAACGTTTTTAGAACAAATGATTTCTAGCTAGGAAGCTGGCAAATAGACAAGCTGGCCTTTAAAGATGAACATCAATCCTGTCCACTGACAGTTCGGTCCCTTTCACAGCCTGGAACGATCAATTTCTCCACATAGTCTGTTGCTGTTACTCTGTTACTTGTTACTGTACCTCAATTTTGGGGGTATACATATTAATGAGATATATTAATTATATGAGGGCTATTATGTAACAGTTTAGTATTTTGGAACTGGCCCGTTTTACCGTGCGGGGGATTTGTATTTGAAGGAGGAACGCCAGTGCTTGAGGTTCACAATATGTCAGCTCTGTTTACTCTCCTTATTCAACTCTGCCAATGTAAATAGGGTTTTCCATCTTCTGGCACCTTTAAATTCAGCAAATAAACAGTAAACAGCAAAGACTTAATTTAATAAGGGACTAATTCATTAACATATCATTTTCCCAGATGTCAGCACTCGGTATACATATGCATAGCAGCTTGGAGGCTGCCTGATCACTGTAACGCTTGGACAGATTCAAGTGACAGACACAAAGTCAAGTGCCTGTAATTTGACACGTTCCAATGCAGCTGAAGTATCAGTGAGTGAACGAGCGGGACTAATCTACAGTCAAAGCTGTCGATTTAACTAATCTACAGTCAAAACAGCGTAGCGCGATGACTCAGCATAATCAGAGGAAGTGTGGTGCTTTCCTCCTTACATTACAGATTATTAGCATTCTAACAGAGCGAGGAGCTACAGGCCCCATCTTTAAAGTTGACACGGGGATAGAAGAGATAGAAGAAGAAAGAAGAGAAGGATGAAAGAAAAGAAAGAAAGGGAGAGATGGAGAAAGAGAAGAGAGGAAGAGAGGGAAGGGGGTTCTAACGTGCAGAGAGGAGCAGGAGGGTAATGAGAGAATCTAATGGCAGTAATTATTCATGTTTTTCATGGACAGAGTGATTAGAGCACGAAACACACACACACACACACACACACACACACACACACACAGACACATCTACCAGGGACGCATCAATCATCCCCTATGAGTCATTCATCCACACAAACACACTCTTCTCTCTCTCTCTCTCTCTGTCTCTCTCTCCATCACACACAACATATTGTACATATACAAATCCACATCTACTACGTTCATTCCCCTCCACCCTTCATTCATACTCCAAACGAAAGGGGGCAACATATCACCAGGAAGCTATGGAGTCCACCCCTATCACAAGAAACAAGGAAACCCACAGTCCCTCCTCTTCCTCTCCTTACCAGTCTAGAAGAAACGTAATAAACATCAAACTTCCTCCCTTTACTCACCAACAGCATCTCCAGCGGTAGAAAGCAGCACCAGTGTTAACTCGTACTGTGCTTCTATTTCTATCTCTCCTTCAGTTTGCTGCTGAATGTGGATTCTCGCTTGGAGTGGACGTTATAATGGTCGCTTATGAGGAGCTTCAATCTCTATGTTTACGCTTCCTTTCACTGGCTACGTGTCCTTAAATGATCTAACCTGGAGAAGCACCTTCAGAACGACTGATGCCAGAATATGCTATCGGGGACGCAGCGACACTTCTTCATCCTTTCATGATGGGACTGATTGCTACAGGCTCATTGCTACAGTGACTCACTATCACCTCTTGAGGTGAAAGTGGTACTACGAGACCAGGGCTAGCAGGTTAGCATGCTAACTTCAGTAGATATCTCTGCTACTCAATACATAGGTGTCTTTCACATACTGTCAAAATCATTGTTTCTTCACAGTTTTCTGTTTCTCACCATCCAGATAATCCCAAACACATTCAGTGACGTTGAGGTCTGGACTCTGGGAGTGTTCAGTTCATTGTTCTGAGCAGCAGTCTCTTTGGTTTGCAGTTAATCTTCTTTTTTGTCTATTTCCTTTTCTCAGTGAGGAGCTTCTTGAACAGCTACACATCTGTTCAGACCCACAGGGTTAAGGCATCTTCTCACAGGGGAAGGATGGACAGAAACACCTGTGGATTGTTTCAGATCTGTAGCAGGACTAGAGCTCGATGTTCTCCTCTCTCTCAAAGATGGAAGCTTTACATATTGCTTATCTGATGGGGACTGCTTTGGTGGTCCACCAGGTCTCGCACCAGTTTATTAGGAGTCCCATTTTCTCCAGAGCTCCAGTCTGACTTATCACTTTCACTTATTTCTGTTAGATTTCTTCCTTCTTTATGCAAGTGGATTATCTCATGTAACCTCCTCAGGAATATCTCCTGAAAAACGAATAACTAGACGGTCTCTGACTTTTGCTCTACTGTACTGTAAGCACTGTTTGTGGACACAAGAGCTTTCACAAGCACTTACCCACGATGAAGAAGACCTTCAAAATGTGTGGTTAAAAGCAAATGGTCCCTCTTAGGCCCTGCATTCAAGCCACAGAGAGAAAAAGAGAGATAGAAAGAGGGCAGGAGAAAGAGGAATGTAATCTCTGTCCATCATACCCAGCCCCAAGCACACTTTCCCAAACGCACACACATACACACACAGGCTTTTAAACCACAATTTTTCCAGAGCAGACAAACAATTAAAGTGCCGGGCCTGCTTCCTTGAATCAGGCAGTAGATAAGACTGATGTTGTGGTAATAAACAGCCATCTCAGAATTAAACACCCTATTAAGTAAACCTTCTCTGACTTTATCAGTGTTTATGGAGATGCACTGATTGGTGAGTCGCTGGACACCAAACATTTCCAACAATTTATGAACAGCTGTTGTGTTAGACTAGATAGGGGTCATGTGTATAAAACCAGAGTTTTATTTTCTAATGGATTTGAATGTGCGGAAATGGGGAAACCGACCCGTAAACAGCATTCTGCTGCTAAGATGTTTGAGCACATGAAACCAGGAGCCACCGCCCAGCGACTACAAGCTTATAAGAATGCTTTAGTGCTTTGACGTGATTGTGGCATCAGCACAGAAGAAGAACATAGGCAGCTGGGAAGAACCGCCGCTCAGACGAATACAGCAGAGCAGCAGGCAGGCCATCTCTAGCTGCACACTTTCATATCGGACTCACAGACCCACCTACGATCCCACAGCCTGGCCCAATAACACACACGACACATGTGCACTATTATGCTATCAACAACTTATGTCCATAGAAGTGTCTCTCACGGCACCCCCTGTGAGCCTGTGCACATGGCGAGTCAATATGTAGCGTCCCACTTCAAAGGTAAGCTGTTCCAGTGACCTCTGTGGGTGCACTCCTCATACACAGACAACTCACAGTCCTCTGCTGTGGATCGAAAGTCAGTTGGTATGGTGAGCTGCACACGCTGTCTCAGCTTCTCCACTGGTGGCACGATCAGGAGGTGCCCCAGCATTGACTGGCCCTGCACCTTCTCAAACACCGCATACCCTTGGCGAACCATCGCACCTAGCTGTGTCACCAGTCTGCCCATCCACTCCTTAAGAAGCAGCTGCCTGGCCTACCACAATGCTGGCCCAAAGCATCACTGGGGTGCAGGCTGCTCCACCGGCAGGTCCTTGCTACCAGCTGCAATCCAGGTGTCCTCGCTGTCACCTCTTTCAAAACACTGCTTCCTCCCCTCTCCTCACATCCCATCTTCGCTGGCCTGGTTCTTCCTCTGCAGTCCTGGATCAGTTCTCTGCGTTGTTATGTTGTAAGTTTGTGGCAGTGCTATTCCGTTCCAGACCCCTGGTCCCTTCCAGACCAGGGGTTAAAACATCCAGCTAGTGCTGCACCGTTACTCTATTGGTTTCAGGACCTATAACTGACACCACAAAGTAATGCACTGAGGTAGAGTGACTGAGACACACACATGAGACAAATGACTTGAGAAATATGGATATAAAACAGCATTCAGCTCAGTTTTTGCTGAGCCAAAGAAGCTGCTGGGTGTACACACCACACGTTTAACTACATACTGTTCAGGTCTGTTTCTAGTTCTATTTTGTACAATAAAGATATTTTATGTTTCCTTAGTCATTAAATATAATTGCTTGTACTAAATATATAATGATAACTGCTAAATGTATGTAGTAAATAGGCAAAAATAGATTTCCTTAAGCATCTAACATATGCTGTATAATCCATAAAGTAAAGGCTATTCAGTCAATCTGAGTATGTTTTATTTGTGATTCTACCAAAATAAAAAATTAAAAAATGTAACTGTATGAATATCAGGATTACAGGCTCTTATCTATAATCTATATTCATAAATCATCTGAGATCATGGGCCTGGGCATCCCTGTCTATCCCACTATAGCACTACTTAAGGACATCACTTCATTAACGATACCCAAACATATTAAATCCTTTCTACTGATATCTTTTAACATTGCCAAAAAACTTATCCTACGTAACTGAGACGATAGAACCCAAATCTCCATAAAACACTGGCTCAACCTCTTTACAGATCACTGGAACGTGACAGAAAGAATGAATGAAAATAGCATAAAATCATTTGAAGAAACCTGGTCACACTTTCTACATTATACTGAGAGCTCCAACTTTCCTCATTCCACACTTGTTATTGAGATTAACACCAAAATATATCTTGTATATTATAAAACTTGACTCTTTCCTCATTAAAGTGTGAACACTGTAACCCTTCAATATGTTATTTACATCTTTTAGTGTCTGTCTAAGTCTGTTCTGCCTGTCCACCTTTGTTAGTATTAGTCTATGTCTGCTCTATGTCTGTGTTCGTCTTGTCTAAGTCTGTTTGGCCAAGTCTGCCTATGTAGTTCACCATATATAGTAATAATTCTGGGAGGGTGGGGTTTTGGGGGGGGGGGTAGCATTGGGGCTCTATGGGTGAAGTTTCACCACTATCTCTTTTTTTTACGCCATCCATACAGCTATGGACGATAAACTGAAAGACAATAAGATCCGATGTATATGTGTACGTATGTACTTATGTAAGTATAAGTATGTGTATATGAATATATTGGTATGTATATAAGAATGTATATATGGGTGTAGATGTACATAAGAGTAAGTGTGTATGTAAGAAGTTCTGATCCCCAAAAGGGGGGAGTGGTGGTGAGGCCAATCGATAGTGGCCCGGAGGTATCAGCTTATATTTATCGATATTGGTTTACATTTATGGATCAGTATTGATCTCAGAGGGGATAAAAGTGGTAATGGTGGTAAAAACATGAGAACCAGGGGCAACAAACAATACAGAGGTAGTAAACACATTGTAAATACACAGTCCTTCTGTGCAAACTCACCATGAGCTCTTAAGTTACTGTGGCCTTTAAAACACTCAGTCTTCAAGAGGGCGATACAGGAGAACTGTCATTCCAACATTCACGACAACTAAACATGGACATCAGTCATTAGGACCACCAGATTTCGGAACAGTTTCTACCCCCAGGCCATCAGGGCTCTGAACACCTCATTTCCTCCAACCACCATTCCACCTCATGCTCCTCTGCTACAAGCATCTGACCAGCAATGTCCTCCGAGATGACCACTTTACAGACAGCTGAATTGCACAGATTGCACATTTTGCACAACACACTGGTGATTCGATGTACTACGTCTATATGAGGACCAGTAGTATTATTATTGCACACTGCATTATCTACACTATGTGTATGATACATGAATACTTATTAGGGATACTTCAGTCCATGTGGATGCTATTGCACAGTCCTGACATTTGCACTGATACTGCATGCTGTACATGCAGTGCTGTGAAAAAGTATTTGCCCCCTTACATTTGTCGCACTTAAATGTTTCAGATTATCGAACAAATTTGAACATCAAAAATAATCTGAGTAAATACAAAATGCAGTTTTGCAATGACGATTTCATTGTAAAAAAAAAATATCCAAACCAACCTGGCCCTATGTGAAAAAGTATTTGTATGAATACATGGTATGAATTGCGCCCCCCCACCCCACCAAGCCCCCTGAATTAACTGTGATTAAACACATTTTTTGGAAAGCTGAGTTCATTTTCACTAGCCACATCCAGGCCTGATTAATACCAGACCTGTAGATGGAAGAAATCACTTAAATAGAACCTGTCCGACAACATGAAGTAGGCCAAAAGATCTCAAATACCAACACATTATATATAGTTAGTACTTGTAGAGTCTGGCACCTAGTGCAGAGTAAGCATTTCACTGTAAAGTCTAACTGCTTGTTTCTCTGTGCTCTTGTATCTTGAATTAGTGCTAATAACAAACAACATACTTTATATTATATACGTATATCGAGGCTGTAGCTTAAGGGTTAAGGCTGTTGTTTTCCATGCAGGCAAACTGGTCAACAGATATTACAATACAGACTTTGCTGGCTTGTGGTTGTGCTTTTGAAGTCCAAGTGTGCTGAACAGGACGCTCTAGAGAACAATGTAAAGATGAAAGGATGACCAGGGAAGAGAGAGGCCATAAAACCATTCCCCCAGAAGCACGAGCTGGATGACCAGTCCAGCAGACGTCTCTTCCACACCTGCTCAAGTTCCAGCTAAACCACAGCCCTGCCCTCTCACCATGGCAATGGCTCACCTGACCCTCTCGCTGAAGTATTATGGGATGCAGAACACTCACATCACACACTCTAAGCCTTAAAGTGTCACATCAACACAGCAAGAGAACAAAGATACTCGGAGAACTCTTTTTTCCACTTCCACAACAAGGCTCCTGGTCCTAAATTAGCTGGGAGCACCTTATAACTGCTCAGAGTCCCTTCGGACCAGCCGTTGCTCGGCACAAGCATCTCGTCAGTGCCACAGGAGGGCAGGGACAGTAAACACTGACCTTCATTTTGATATAATGAGCTGAGAATCTTCAGGTGTTCCAATCAGGTTTCGTCACAGACTTTAACTATGCATATTTGTGGATCTTCTGGATATGGCAACCTGCAAGATGCTTAGTGGTGCTTCTTTTGATGCAGTTTGGATGATCCTTATATTAAAATGGCAGAGTGTCCCATATGGTTGGTCTGAGAAACAAACCCCTATTCTTATCTATCTATCTATCTATCTATCTATCTATCTATCTGGGGCATTACTACAGGTTCATGGCCAGGGGTCTGAGGGCATAGCCCCAGTTTCATGACCCCAAAATGTTCATCATGAAGGTTTAGGGTAACGTCTATGACAAAAATGGCTATTTGGTTACAGTGGCACCCAGTATGTTTGTCTCTTTATAGTTTGTATTAAGTACTGAGCGAGTATTACTTAAACTCTCCATCCACTTATAACACATACAGATCAAGCCAAGGTAGCGAAATCAAGCAATGCTATCTCCTCCATCTTAAACAGCCGGCAGCTCCTAAATATATGATTTAAACATACAGATTGTAGATCAGTCCGGTCTGAGATGGTGCAATCAGAAAGAGTGAGATTTTGCTCTGCAGGAATGTTTAATAAGCTGTGTGTTATGGTGACAAATATTATATTGTCTCAGTTACATTCAATTAAATTTAGCATTTCTGCTTCATCACTAACCTCCATCAGATCTGCTCCTTCAGCTTCTTTCTCTCCCTCTGTTTTGTCTCCATCACTAACCTCCATCAGATCTGCTCCTTCAGCTTCTTTCTCTCCCTCTGTTTTGTCTCCATCACTAACCTCCATCTGCTCTGCTCCATCTGCTTCTTTCTCTCCCTCTGTTTTGTCTCCATTACTAACTTCCATCTGATCTGCTCCTTCAGCTTCTTTCTATTCCTCACTTTCTGCTCCATCACTAACTTCCATCTGATCTGCTCCTTCAGCTTCTTTCTCTCCCTGTTTTGTCTCCATCACTAACCTCCATCTGATCTGCTCATTCAGCTACTTTCTCTCCCTGTTGTGTCTCCATCACTAACCTCCATCTGATCTGCTCCTTCAGCTTCTTTGTCTCCCTCTCTTTTGTCACCATCTATAACCTCCATCAGATCTGCTTCTTCTCTCCTCCTGTGTTCAGTAATACATGATATTATTAAACTGAGATTTACAGGAAATAATGAGAGAATCTTTTTAACTGTATAGTTCTACAGTCACCTGACTGACCTTCAACAGAGTAGTTGGCTCTTAATTTCCATCTACACGTTGGGGAACTGAGGGATATAAAACTGTGTTATTATCAATGCTTTATGACCTTTTCCCTGACATTACTCCCTGTAAGCAGCAATATATGACATATACTGGTCTCACTCAGCCTAAACTACAGACCTACAGGGCCCTAAACAGAGAACACGACCTGGCAAGGTATCTCTTCACCGTCAGAGATCCACAGCAGAGACAGATCCCGACCAAGTACAGGTTCAGTGATCACAGTCTGGACATAGAAACGGGCAGGTATAAGAAATCCTGGCTGCTCAGAGAGAAATGACTGTGCGGTCTCTGTGAGAGCGGTGAGGTCGAGACAGAGCTGCACTTCCTCCTCCCCTAGGAGAAATTCAAATTGGCATGAGAAAATTTCATCACTAGATTAGAACATATTCTTCAGAATTTCAAAATTCTGCCCGAGTCTGAAAAATTCCCCAGTTTTCCTTGGCAAAGGACACACAGCACGCTAAATATGTGGCAACATGTCACCGCCTGAGGGACAGTGAGTAACACACTCCACACCCAGACCCCAAAGACCCCACTGACCGGCTACCAAACCTCTCACTGTATATACGTTACATGTATATATGGTCTGATTCTGTTTTAAATATTTAACTGTTTACTGAATAATGTTGTTACTCTACTGAGAACATTATTAGCAATTATTGGTTCTATGTTTAATTTTAGTTCAACACTGAATTTCATGCTTTGGCAACATTGTATTTAATACAGTCATGCCAATAAAGTTTCTTTGAATTGAATTGAATTGCTGTCACTGATTTTAAATACTGAAGAGAAATATAAAAGCAGTGAACATAAAGAGCTGGCAGTAATGTTATTTCTGTCTCTGTCCCTCGTTCACTCCTATGGAGTGAAGTTAAAGGAACGTTAGTTGTCTTGTCAGCTAGCTAACTAATGTAAGCGTTAGCCTAGCCTCTTTTCTGTACCTTAGTACACAAAAGTTAGCTAGCATAACAAACAACCCAATAGCAGCTACACCACAAATCCATATTGTAGGTGGGTACATTCATCACGTAACTACTCACTGTTTCGCTCTGTAGAGATTTCGAATAGTGTTTATTTTAACGAGCATTTAGTCAACATCCGGTCTTCAGCCTCAGAAGCTACCGACCGGCGAGAAGGAGTAATATCAGAGACCCGCCCCCAGGTCAAATATGATTGGCTTAAATCTTAGGAGGCCTGATATGATTGGACGAGCCGGGGTTTCTACTTCACGGCGCGTCAGAGGCATTTCTGGGTTAGAGCAGCACAGGTTGCGCTTTGCTATTACACTATATATCGTGATTGAGAATAAACTACAGATGCTACAGAGCTATAGATGTAAATAAGTAGCCCACATGTATCTGGGACGTGGAGGTTAATTAAGCTAATGATTCAAGTTTCACGCTCGGCCGTGCGTGTGACGTAAGCGAGGTCGCGCCTTATCGCTGTACCTGACTGACCCAACAGCCACTATTGCGGACATTCAGCGAGCAGTGATGCCCTCCATGAGTCATCCTGCTAGTGCCAGCACCATTGTCAGACGGCTGCACGACGCAGGATTACATGCACGCAGACCGTTACGGCGACACACCACGTCAACGTCACCAAAGACTGCAATGGTGTCGTGCCAGACTGTCATGGAGTGACTCAGAATAGCACCGGGTCATCTTCAGTGACGAGACTCGCTTTTGTCTTGGTGGAGACGACCGAAAAATCCGTGTGTGGAGGCACCGTGGTCAGCACCAAGATGAACGGTTTGCTGTCACGCATCCAGAAGGTCTGGTGTCACTCCACCTCGACCCCTACCGCAAAATCTGCAGGAGCTGTGTGAGAATATTCAAGCTGCATGGGATGGATTATCACAGGACACCATTAGGAACCTCTACAACTGCATGCCGAGACGTCTGGCATGTTGCGGTAGCAACACTTCTGTATGTGTAGCTCAATCTATCATCAGTGTATCAGTTTAAGTCTATCATCATTTATTGTTCCTGGTGACCTTTATCTTCCTTCCCAATAGCACTGCAACCCCACACTTCCTTCTGGATGCAAGTATTTTGTTGATGATGAGTGTAGATTTAGCTGTGCTTTTGACTTAAGTTGTACTTAATTAGATTCATGTTTGCAACGCGTAGACATAATGGTTATACCTCAACTACAATTCACTAAACACATTGAGAATGTAAGCCATGTATTTACTTTTATGAAACATGTACTTAAATAAATACTGTACCTTAAAGTAGGAATTTCTAAACATACCATATGAATTCTTAGAGGCTTTACACACTGTGTCCACTCACTGTCCACTCTATTAGACACTTCTGTCTTGCTGCTCCACCTTGTAGATGTACAGTCAGAGACGATAGCTCATCTGCTGCTGCACAGTTTGTGTTGGTCATTCTCTAGTCCTTCATCAGTGGTCACAGGATGCTGCCCACAGGACGCTGTTGCGCCGGTTGGTTTGTTTGGACTATTCTCAGTCCATCAGTGACACTGAGGTGTCCAGCAGCACTGCTGTGTCTGGTCTGCTCACACCAGCACAACACACACTAACACACCACCACCACATCAGTGTCACTGACCAGCATCAAAGTGCCTGCTCTGTGGTGGTCCTGTGGGGGTCCTGACCATTGAAGAACAGGGTAATAAAGTATACAGAGAAACTGTAACTGTAGTACTACAAAGAGCTCCTATATGGTAAGTGGAGCTGATAAAATGGGCAATATATGTAGCTACAAGGTAGGTGTACGTAATGATGTGTATGCCTCCTTTTCGCAAGGGATGACCTGCTCCATCACCCAGTCCAAAGATCTGCTCTAACTATGCTGTAAAGGAGCATTTCACTGAGAACTGGCCACTGATAGGGATTCTGTGCATTGCCTCCTTCTCGCTATCGAGCGGTAGATGTGTATTCAAAGCGCTCGACATTGAAATTCAGGTGAGAACCCCGCAGGTGCTTTGGGTAATACGTTCCTGTGGGCTCCTTCCGTTAATACAAAATGCAAGGCAAATATTCACAGTGAATTTGGATGGTGCTGCCTGAGGGGGAACAGAGACAGTAGAGTTGTCTGAAATAGAACACGTCTCTCTCTGCCTGGCTTATGAAAAACAGAGTGGGCCAATCGCCTAACAGACGCCCACACAAGCAAAACAGCCCACCAGTAAGCAGGACAACAAAACGGGAATGGGGTGAAGGTAAAGCTAGAGGCTAAACGGCATCAAGCAGGAGATGGCTGGATGGAGGACGGGGGATGTGAGATCAGTTGGAACAGCAGTGCCTCTGTACTCGTTTAGCACGAGCGAGTGATCAGAAGCATGCAGGAGACAGACGGTGTCCAGCAACTACAGTGATCCACCAATGTGGCTCTTCTTGCTGCCAACCTTCTTCTGCTTCTCTATCACGACAGTGAAGCTGGAGTCAGTCGTAGCCAATCTGCCATTGAGTACCCGTGTTCTTGGGTATTTGTGGCGGGGTGATCTCTCACCTCGTACACAGGACCACAGCCAAGCACAGCGCCTCTGCCGGCTGGAGATGAGTCATACTCCATCACCAGAGGATACAGCCCTTCCTGTACAGGGGCTTGTTAAAAAACACAGAGCAGAACATTTGGAGAGGTGCCGCAGTGGCAGGAACACAGTGATCTCACT
The DNA here is from genome assembly GCA_034552555.1 of Semaprochilodus insignis. Lineage (NCBI taxonomy): Eukaryota > Metazoa > Chordata > Actinopteri > Characiformes > Prochilodontidae > Semaprochilodus > Semaprochilodus insignis. The sequence continues at coordinate 4,934,402 of CM067498.1, forward strand.
GTTAGAGAGAGTGTGAGAGAGAGGCCTGCCTCATGACCGTTCAACCTGGGAGCACTTAGGGCTGGACAGAAAAGATCAAAGGGTAGTCACTCATGTGTATTGCTAATACTGAATGTTGGAACATTGCTGTGAGGATTTGATTGCCCTCAGACACAAGAGTGTGAGAGTGAGATAGTAGGTTCTGGAGTTGGATGATTGTATTAACTCCATCCCAGAGGTATTGAATGGTGCTCCATCACTCCAGAGGTCTTCTACACTGCTCCATTGCTCAATGGCTTAATACCCTTCCAGCCAATGTCTTGGTATATACAGTATGTGGTTTGTAGCCAGCATATGTGTTAACCAGTTCTCTATTTATCAGTATTTGCAGTTTTATAAAAGCAGTTTTGCTGCAGATAGGTTAGTAGTGGGTGGTATGCTGGCCGTGAGCTTGGTTGTAATAATTAGGGCTGAACAATTTTGTGGAAAATATTGTGGCTGTCCAAAGCAAAACACATATCTCCATTTTTTGTCCATTTTGACTTTTATGCATAGTTCAAACACAGCTGCCAAATTTCATGATGAATGGACCACCAGAAACGGCCCAAAACTGCTTGGTAAAAAGTCTGGCTCCTTTGACTTACATTAGAATTCAATTAGGTTTTTGGCCTCACCTGTCACCACCATTTTGGAGGTACTTGGTTTCTTTGGACAGCGACAATATACACTCACCATCAAATGAATAATTGCACACATAGTGCCCAGGATTAATCAATCGACAGGAATGAAACTTGGTGGGTAGGTTTGACAACGTGAAACATGCAAATGATTTGAGTTTCATGCTCGGCCACACATGCTCGGACACACATGTGACGTAAGTAAGGACAGACTTTATCACTGTACCTTATCACTGTAACAGCCACGATTGCGGACATTTCAGCGAACAGTGATGCCCTCCATGAGTCATCCTGTTAGTGGCAGACGGCTGCACAACGCAGGACTACATGCACGCAGACCATTACGACGACTACCTTAACACCACGTCAATGTCACCAAAGACTGAAAAAGATGACCAACGAGTCCGTGTGTGGAGGCACCGTGGTCAGCACCAGGATGAATGGTTTGTTGTCACGTGTCACATGTCCAGAAGGTCTGGTGCCACTCCACCTCCAACCCTACCGCACAATCTGCAGGAACTGTGTGGGAATATTCAAGCTGCATGGGATGGATTATCACAGGACACCATTAGGAACCTCTACAACTCCATGCCGAGATGTCTGATATGTTGCGTTAGCAAACATGGCGACCCTACGCCATACTGAGTGCAATCCACTGGTATCCCACACTTCCTTCTGGGTGCAACTTTTGAGGATGAGTGTATGTGTGTGTGTATATATATATATATATATATATACACA
>CM067498.1:4955792-4978699 GCA_034552555.1 Semaprochilodus insignis
GATAGATTGAGAATGATAGAGAGATGTGTAATCTCTTGCCTGTTTCATTCTGCTGGGATGTATGGAGATCTCCGGGCTGCTCCAGTGTGCTCAGGGAGGGGCTGCCCCTGCCAGAGTCTCCCTCTGGAGAGCGGGGCTCCGGACCACCGCTGTGACCCGTCACTAACACAAACACACACAAAATGAGTTAACAGTTCTGCTTCTCCTCTCCTCCAGCCAGCGTAGGTGGAGTAACACTTCAGGAAACATGCATCTCTGTCATCAAACATGCAAGAACAGCCTTCAGAAATATTCGTCAGAGTGTCCAAACCTTTAACTGTTACTGTATTTACAGACCACACAAAAATAAACTGCACTATTTGTTGGCAGTATCATTTAACAAACTACACGAGTCTGTGAAGCAAGCGTAATTCCCCCCCACGCAGCATTTCATTCATGCCCGACTCAAAAGAGCCTCTATAATCCTTTGAGCCCTCTTTCTGCTGCCAAACACCTTTCACACTCCCCAAGGAGTTTTTGTGTGTGTGTACATGTGTGAGAGATGTCTGGACCCTCATTTGTGTCCTTGGCCAGCGCAGAAAGCCCATCTCTACAGACTGACTGTTACACCAGAGCCAAGCTGAATACTCCCCTCTCATGGGAAACTCTACTCTCTGTGGAGGAAAAAGGACCCCCATCCTAAACTCACTCCATAGACACTTCTCCAGACTCCTCATTACTCTGCCGAAATGGGCCCTGTCCCAAATTCCACAGCTTGAGAAAATGGTGCGTTTCACAGAACGCAGATAACGTCCACTTACTGCTCATGCGTAACACTAGGATGGGTGTGGCCAAGGAAACAGAATTATAGCTTTTGTACACTTACAAAACTGTATTTGGATTGGCATAGTTGAATAAGGAGAGTTCAGTACACGAAACTGACGTACCCTGAACCTCAAACACCGTTATTCCTCAATCAAAAAATAAAAAAAATAAATAAAAATTAATTAAAATAAATAAAAAAAAAAAAAAAAAAAACACTTCACATTAAGTATTGACTAACTAATACATTACTCAACACAAAGTAATACATGAACAATGGTAAACTAATGCTAAGTAAACATGTAAGAAACTGTTACATGTTAACAGGGAGTTGATACACATTTACTAAACATTAGTTAACTATTATTAACGTATTACTTCATGTCAGCTACTGGATTACTTTGTGTTAGTCAGTCAACACAATGTAAAACGTTACCAAAATCTAAATCCTGTATCTGCAGGAAAGAGCAGGAAAACAGGCCAATTCCAAAACCCTAACCTGTTAAGTAACAGTACAGGCTCATTAATATTTACACCCCCAATACGTACACGCAACAATGGAGCACAGCAATGAACATGATGGACTCTGTGGAGAAATCTACCGTTCCAGGCTATGAACGTGCTTCTCATACCCAGTCAGCAGGCATGGCTAGGGTTCATCTTTAAACAAGGCTGAAGTTGGATCCAATTTGCCAACTTCATATTCAAATGTTCCATTCCACCTTAAATGCTACAGTTTGTACAGGTGCCACACAGTTTAAGGTGGAATGGAAAACCCACAAAACAAGCGAGCTGACAGAAAGCCAAATGCAGCGTCCACAATCTGGACAGCTTTAATTCATAGTGGTCACTTTGCACATTTCAGTCCGGACAGTTTCTCAGACCCTGGACAATATCGACAGCTTAGCTCAGTGCTTGACACTAAGGAAACTGAAACCTGTAGGTAGCAGCCATGCTGTGTGACTCTGTCCACTTTGTGTCGGTTATAGCGGATCATCTCAAACTGAGCAAACCTTTCACACCCATCCAAAGTCACATACCTTCTATGTATCAGAGAACAATTTTAAAATACTCAGTAAATGCCCTGCATGGCACAGTTAACTTCACTCCAAAGCCTAAACCTAGTTCTAAACCTAACCTGAGCCCAACACTGAGATATAGCATCTATGTGTAATCTATACGAGAACATCCAAATAAAGTGGAACCGAAAATGGTCAGGTAAAAATGAACCGCAATTGTTTTGGCACGCAATACGTTAAACATCATATGTGGACCTCAGTGATAGATATACAGCACAGGAGAAATGAAGGATATGGACCCTTTGACTAATATAGGGGTCTGTAAACTCATCTGTGAAAGGCTGCGGGCTTTCATTCCAAAGAAGCCGGAGCACACCTGAGTCCACCGGTTTAATCAGTTAGTCGCAGCTGTTACTGCATCCTGGAATGAAAACTTGCAGCCTCAAGCTCAACACAGTATAATGCAGGAGGTCTACAGAATCAGCGCTGGGAAATAGAGTGGCCCTTGTCTCAATAGGGTAATTTGGAAACAGGGTCCTAGATCAAGTAAGTTTACAGTGTTCTCAACCCCGATATTTATTATTCGGTAACTATACGTACCAAGGGTGGACTTGTCAGTAAGTCCTGGCCAATTATTCATGCTAAGGATGAGGATTAAACCGTGCTCATCAGAAACGAACCCAACCGATTGAAAGTAAATCCCCACCTACCGTCAGATCATCGCTGGGAAATACACTGCATTCAAAATTACAGCATCTTTTCTTTCACCCTCTCCAGAAACTCAACGTCCTCTCCTCAAGTCTGAATTCAAACCTGCTCCTCACACTGGCAATTAAAGAGCACTGCGCTCCATCTTCCCATCCACTTGGTAGAGTGAAGACGGAAGCTAATGTTTCCCATTCTAATGAGTGCTTTACAGGGACACTTGACGTGGAATGCTGACTTTCTCAGCTGGACACGCATTGCATAAACGCCATGACCTGCTCTCAGCCAATCGCAGTGCAGCATGCATGCTGACTTGGCCCTGGACTTGGTGCTAGGAAGAATAACCTCTTGAGCTGACTTAAAAAGTCTAGTCAACTTCCTTATTGTTCATCACAAATGTACGCGCACGCACACACACACACACACACACACACACACACACACACACACACACACACACGTTACACAAGTGTTTGTGTAACAGCGGGTCAATGAAACAGAGCTGGAGAGAGTTTAGGAGGAGAAGTTCAGGAGGAAGGCAGAGAGCTGCTGGTAGAACGAGGGACTGTTAGGTGCAGTAGACTATTATAAGAGCAGGTTAGAGGAGAGTTAGGTAATGTAGGCCATGAAACATTAATGCTAATTACTGAGAACATCATATTTGTACTGTGTTATGCAAATAATTGATCTATTTATGTATAAAATGTTGAGCAGGCCCAGTTGACCTTATTTTAGATCAAGGTGGCAAATGGACAAAATCTATGTGACCTTCATAACTGGAGCACAGATGGCCAGAGCATTGGGCACCAGGACTGTCTAATATCGCAGCAGGAACAGTAACTTGACTAATTGTTGGAATCAACATTCAGCATTCTTCCAGTTACAGAAATTAGCATTTTAGCTTGCTTCCTTGCTGCTAAGAGCACATTTTGTTATGTAGGTGCATACCTGACACGACCATGATCTACACAACACACTTCTGTAGTTTGGCCCAGCGTCCCAACCACAGCAATACTAGATTAGTTGAAATGTGGAACATGTCCCCAATAAATACAAGCAAATATGCTGTTTGATGTTTGTGAGAGACAGCTCGAGCCCTGCCCAAAACATTATGTGAAGTCATAACTGTTGTTTTACATTTAATAAGGCTTATATTGACATCAAAATTATAAACATACATAATTCTCTCACTAGCTTTGCCTAATGTCCATCAGGTCTCCAATCAGTTACTGATGGGACACTTAAAGTAACACTGTCCCATCATACCAGCACTTCTGATAACATATTGACGTATTGACTAAAGTTACCTGCTCATGCAAGACACTAAAAAGTGTCAGTAACTGTGTGAAGGTGAAACTAACACTTTTGGTGTAAATGGTCCAATTTCTGACAGCTAATCAAATCAACCATCATTAACGTTATTAGCCAATATAGTCAAGTTACCTGCGGGGTTAATTAGCCACCCATTCATGCAGTGACCAGCACTGTTCACAAGCATATTCTACTGACGTCCATGTCTTTACCTGATATTTGTTAGAAATGGCAGATGAAGTCTCAGCAAAGTGTTAATCATTATAGAGAATGCTAACGAGAAGATCCAGCACCAGAGCACCCTTGCCCCAGACTGGGTCCTTCCACAACGTTCACTTCATTGTAACGACCTTGATTTAATAAATCATTTCTGGTCATTTACATTCTATTTTCCTTTGCTAAAAGTACAGACCCCCTAATAATTTGAAGGCTGAGCAATTTCCCCTCTGTACACTGTTAGCTAAACACCTTATCTTGCAACAGTGGAACTCGGACGCATGTCCTCTTTTCCAGCAGTGGCTTACCAACCTGGGAAATGTGCTGCATATGGAGAGACTTCGCTATAACCTTATAGAGATGATATTTTCCTGAAAACATGGCAGCTCCTGTTTGATAAATGGATGGCTGTCAGTGATGAAGTTTAGCCAAGTATTTATATCCTGTGCATTACAATCCTTAAATATATGTCTGTACTGCTACATTGCTAGCAGCTAATGTATTTTTTCCCCTCTTCTCTGTCCATTTACTTTATTCTTATTATATTATTGTCATTTTGTCTCTTTCTCCTTTTCTCCCCAGTTTCCTTCTATGGACCTCTGAGGGTGGGGGTATCGGAGCATTGGGTTTGGGTTGGATATGGTTGGGTCATCAAGGCAGGGTGGCTAGGGTGGTTTCGGGATGGCTGTGATGGGGGGGGTTTGGGGGTGAGAGAGATTGGTATTTTTGTTTATACGAAAGCTGTAAAAGGTTAAATTGAATTTTTATGACCTGCAATTGCACTTCCAATTAAAATGATACATTAAAAAATAAAAAAATAAAAAGTACAAACCCCTGCAGCTCAATAACTTCCAAGGACTTCACCGCTCTGCTTAGGCTAAACGTGTCATGTCCATCAAATCATGCAGCACAACATGCGTTAGCTGGATGTGTTGAGTGTGTGAGGTTTTCTATGACAAAAAAATTTTTTTTGACTGAACAACAAAAAATATGAACGTCTATACTTCCTCATTATTGCTGTTTAGTGACAGTTTTTACTAACTGTATTATATTTACTTTAATACTTTAACAGTTCTATGTATTGGGTTACTGTAGGCTTTAGACAGTTGTCAGTCTGTATTTAGGCTTTCTGGCTTTAATCCCTGCACTGAAAAAGCAGCTCCACCCTTGATGTGCCCTTTCAACACCGTCAGTGACTCATACCATGTATCCAGTTTATATAAAACTGTAAATCCAAAACATGTGCTAATTTCTGATACTTACAGCCCCATTTTTCTTATAAACTAAACATCACTATTAAACATCACTGAGTTATTTTTTTAATATGTTTAAAGATAACATTAAAATGTTTAAGTCACTATTTAAGCTAAAGCTCTAAAGCTCAAAGTGCCATATTTCTGTAACGTTCTAATATTCATTTAATGGAAGTTACAGATCAAGTTGTGCTCTTGTAAATTCTCACACGGCCACCATTAAATTTATGGCAAATGAATTAAATGAATAACCCTAACCCAAATACAGGTTCTCCCTGGTTACTGATAATCACTATCTGTCCTGGGAGGAAAAAAATAATAATAATAATAATAAAACAATTAAAAAGAAATAAAAAACCCACATATCAATACACTTAGGTCAAAGTGAAAGACATCAGGCGTTAGGGTCGGTTGAAAGCGCTCAATAACCATGTTGCTCATGCATTAAATGTGACTGACATTTAGGGATCATTACATAGGAGTTAGTTTTCCCTGGTAGACTGAGAATGTGAATGCAAGCCATGGTGAGAGCGTCAGCAGGAACATTACAGTGAGGCTGCAGTGCTTAAACCCCTCATTACAAAGACATTTGTAATGCACATGCACATTTGAGGGCTCAGAGCAGACTCTGGTCTACAGAGATGTGGAAAACTGTGATACGGTGAGGTGAGTCATCGTTCACTGTATTCACCACAAGTGGGTGGAGAACGGTAGAGGCCTGAATTCTTGACCCTAAGAGTGAGGGGGTCCGATCTGAACTCGACTGAAGAACTATGGGAGTTTCTGGGCAGCAGTCTCCACCATTCTAATGACCACACCAACTAAGGGAATTATGTTTGGAAGAATGTTGTTCCATCCCTCCAGTCCAGTTTACAGCTTATTCAGAGAAGAAGATTAGCGCAGGCTGAGTCTGAGAAACTTGCACTGTAGCTAACCTGACCCATAGCAGCGTAAGGGCAGTGGAGAAGAACATCAGAAGAATAGAGGGATAACAGAGAGGCAGATTATGTCACCTTCTGAAGCTGGCTGCACCGTCTCAGTAGACTTGGAGTAGACGTCTGGGTCGGGAGCCTCAGTCTCGCTCAGAGGTGTACGCTGCTTGAAGAGCTGTGGTCTGGTCTTCTGTCTCGCTGCCAGATTGCGCAGAAATGTGTCTCTACAAACGGACAAACAGGTTACACAGCCAGCATTGAGGACTTCACATCTACATAGTAGTTGGTAGCAGATGAAATCAGAGCCAGTTTGGAGGGTCGTATATGACAGAGGTTTAAGGAACAGAAAGCAGTTTGGTATAGAGATAATATACAGTATATCTGCTGCACATCTTCGACAGTGAAAATATACAGTCATATGCAAACGTTTGGGCATCCCTCGTCAAATCGCATACTTCGTTGGTACTCGGAGAAAATGAGTACACAGCCGACAGGATGGCTCATGGAGGGCATCACTGCTCGCTTGTCTGGTACAATTTACGTCGTTCAATCATTCGCATATTCTTGTTTGCAATTTCCTGCTGTTCAGGAACTTTTTCAGAAATGACAGAGCAGCAAGTTATGCTTCCTTTCTGGGAAATAATGAGTGACCTAATGATGCTGTACAGAGTTATGTTTTCTGGAATTTTATCTGGTTGTCTCCCCTGAGAATCCTGGCACTGTCACTGACTAGCACTGTGAGTGACGTCACCAAGACATTTTCAACATGGAGTAGTGGTACCAAAAGAGTCCTAGTAAGCTTGCTGCCTATTGTCAAGAGAGGTTCCAGAATCAAAACACAGCAAAAATAAATAAATAAATTAATTAATTAATTATGATTAATAAAAAAAAATAAAATAATAATAACAAAACACTACTACAACAACACTATAGGTCTTGCACACTAATGCTTTATTGTTATTTTCTATTGTGTCAAATTAAATTCCTTGGTGATAGTATGGTGGCAGAGAAGCGCAAAACAAATAATCATTTCAGAAACAAATTTACACAAATAAATTCAAGAAAACAAAGTTACTAAAGCAAAAACAATTTTACAAGACATGAAACACTTTTACCAGCATCAAAACTATTTTACAAACTGCGAATTCTGATGGAAAGGACAGGTCTAACACACAGGAAGTGCTTGTTGCGGACCCTTGTCAATCAAGCTGTTGCGGTGGTAGAGTGGGTGGAAGATAGAGACGAACAGGCGACGTCTAAACCACTTAGAGCTGGAAATGTTAATGAAAGTAAGTGGGCTGTAACGCTCGCTATAGTGGATAACCAGCTAGCTAGCTTAAAATGTCTGAGAGCTTTTACAGTCCGCTTTTTACAGCCCACGTGGTTTAGACGTCGCCTGTTCACCTCTTTCTTCCATCTGCTCTTTTAAAAACTCTAAAAGACCTTCCACAGGAAAAACAAAAGTGTGTCAGCTGGCTAAAAAGCGACAAAATGCCACAAAATGGATAAAACATGCGCTTTAGCGTCGTGACCATCCCAAACTCCACTCACTCTACCACTGTGAACAGTTTGATTGACAAGGGTCCGCAACAAGCACTTCCTGTGTGTTAGACCTGCCCTTTCCGACAGTTTGTAAAAGTATTTCATGTCTTGTAAATTTGTTTTTGCTTTTGTAATTTAGTTTTCTTGAATGTATTTTTTTTTTTTTTGGAAATTTGTTTTTATTTTTGTAACTTTGTTTTCTGAAATGTTAATTTGTTTTGCACTTCTCGGCCACAATACGATAGAAAACCTAAAAGCTGATTTCAATTCTGTGCAAAAAAAAAAAAAACCACCAAACGAAAAAAAACAAAAGTCACAACATACTATTAGAACAACCTTAGACATTACTTACACTAATGGCTCCATACAATGTTAAAGTAAAACATTACCACAGACTACTGTTGGCAACAGAAGCAACCCCAGCCCATATATGCACCATCACCCCAATGTCAAGCCACTGGCCATTTCATTTCACACAGAACCAGGCCATAAATCATTGATAATCAAATCATACTGCATAAATGGCCAAGATAAACTGTGGACTCAAATCAACCATCTGCCATTATCTGCATATTGTTAAACCTCTCGCTCATTCATGTGCACACCCCGACCTTTCTAATGCATACAAGCAACAATGGTAGCGTAACCTGGAATGACACAGCAGAACGCAAAATGAAAACCATGCCACTGACTTCAGGGTGCTACCGAAACACCACTGGATATTTTTTCTTCCGGAGAAACCACAAAATGACTAGTGTGGGTTTTCCAGCTCTCCTGAAAGAATGTGATTGCATGTGACTGTGACATTTTTTAACCCATGATCAAATTTTGGGCAGTAAATCTTGATCAGTCAAGAACATTTCTCCATCTTGAGGTCTAAATTGCAAAAGTAGATAATGAAATCATGCGTACGCTGTTAGATTATTACAACCAGTCAAAAAGCCAAAATGTCATTCCATTATATACCATTGGCCACTTAAGTAATTACAACTGGAAATATTAACCCAATACAGAACTCAACACAACCACACAAACTCTACCACAAGCTGCAAGCCCCAACATTCAAGCCCCAACCACCAGATCTGCAGAGCATAGACGATGAGAACCTGTTCCATCTAGTGATGGTTCAGCCAAACATCTAATATATACGATTTCTCTTTTAAACCAAAAAGAAGTCACTCAGCCAAGACAAGCTGGCCCTGTAGCTACAAGGATAATGTAACAAACATGTACCTAAAGCTTAGGACATACTGATATTAATAAAACAAAATTGTCACAGTTTGAACTTTGCAATGTACTTCAGACAACTGTTATTGATATGTATGCAAATTGGACAGTGATAAGCTTTTATTACTTGTTAACTACATTAGCCTTGTAGCTCCAGTGCAAAAATCAAGAAACAAACTTCAGACACTAAAGATAATCAGCAGATATTTGATTTTTTTTTTTTTTGCTGAACCATCGAAGGACCAGGCTCTCTGGCCCAAACACCAACACGAATGATTATTAGAAAAGTCAAACTTGATCAGATTAGCAACCACCACCACCACCACCACCACCACCCTCAGGACGGCAAGTTTACTTACTTATAGTTCCTCAGAACCGGTAGGTCCCTATTCACTCTACAATCCTCCAAGCTGGAGAGAGATTTCAGTTTATACATGAGAAAAAGTGGCTTACACTGAAAACTCCATCTAGCTCACTCTTAAACACAAACATTCATGCTCTCGTTTCAGCATTAATGCTAGAACACAAAAAACAAACTAACACAGATTCTTCTCTTGTTAGATGCATGACGTAACAGTAGGGGTGAGGCTTACTGGACTGGTAGTAAACTGATGCGGTTGAATTCACAGCCTTTCTATTTAAAAGCAACCTACACATTGGACCAAGACCGCTAGGAGCTTAGAAATTAGTTCATGAGCTGAACCAGGCATGAAGCACAAAAACATGATTGGGAACCCCTGCACTAAATGGTGAGAGGACTTACATGCACTTAATCGGATCATCCGATCACTTATAAATCTGATTTTGATGTTTACCAAAAAAAAAAAAAATTTAAAAAACCCAAGAGAAAAAAACAAAAAACAAACAAAAAAAAAAAAAACAGAACCACAAAGTTCAGATTAAGGCCTAGAAATCCGATTAAGAAATCTGATAGAGGGGGCTGGATATTAACTCAGCCGTCGTACTTCCAAGAGCATGTATACCCTTACTCTGATTTCTTTCTTTCCCAGTCTGTGTGCAAAGAGAACAAGGCACCGGAAAAAGCAAACAGCATTAAACACATCAACAAAACACTTTGAGTGATGCTGAAAGTCCCATGTTATTCTGTGAGTTTATTGGCTGGATGCAAAGCAGGAATCTGAATACCGCCCGACTCATGTAGACCCCCCCCCCCCCCCCCATCCACTGCCACCAACAGCGTGCTATGGTAGTAGCCGCATGACTGGTATGGCGTGCAATACGTTGATAAGACCACCCTGCCTCCTGGAGCCCTATGAAACGACTCCTCCAACTGTTCCACCTGCTCGAACGGCTGTTGAACTCTTCTGAGTCATACTTCTCTTTCAAAGAATGCTACCAACACAACAGCATGAGTCAGAATGGAAAGCAGGCGCAACAGGACAACCTTATAAAGTCAGTCAGGTACAGAGATAAGGCCAGTCCTTGCTTACTTGCGTGGCTGAGCGTGAAACATGAACCATTCGCATGTCTCACAATGTCAAACCTACCCACCCAGTTTAATTCCTGTCGGTTGATTCCTTCTGGGTGCATCTATTTTTTTTTTTTTTCAATGATGAGTGTATATTCTTTCATATTTTCCTAACAATACAAAGAATTATTTATAGTAAGATTACTTATTTTATTTTAAGACTGATACTGATAAATAATGATTTGTTACATCCTGCTTAACAGACATGACTAATTTATTACTCATCTTACACTCTGGTATGGCCACATCGCTCATTCTGACCTCACTGAGGAGAGTAGCCAGCATATCCCGTGTATCAGGACACTCGGCTCGGTTCATCATGAGCTGGAGTATGCGTGCTTTTGTCTCAGTGATGATGGATTATGGCAATTTCTCAGCGAGAAACACTTTCGTAAACACATCTGACAAAACAGGAATGGCTTTTGCACAATTCATTTCGGAGAAAGGGAGACGGGGGACGGGATTTTAGATCTTGGCAACAGTCTCCAAGGAGATAAAGTCAAAACTGAGAAGTAGGTTAACGCACACCTCACACATCCAGTACAAAGGAATAAGAGATGAAAGGGAGGGAGGGAAAGTGAGGAACATAAGGCAGGAGGCAAACCGGAAAAGTGATGGATCAAATTAAGACAGAATATCCATGCATGCATGCAACACGCAAGTAGTAGTCATCCGGTCGTTTACTGTATATTCCATGACTAACAGTGACCATTCCCAAGCCATCTTCCCAAAAGTGACTACAGCCTTAATGATTTAGACGGCTAGCTCTACTTAAGGCTACATTCTTTGGCCGTGCAACAGCTACTCACCAAACAGAGTCTGCCTCGTGCTGGCTGAGGTAGGAGAGAAAGAAGAAAGAAAGAGAGACAGACAGGGACGAGGAATGTTGGAAGCAACAGCAGTAAGGAAAAAGATTAGGAACCGAGCCAAACATTATGAGGAAGGAGAAAAAAAAAAAAAAAAAAAAGACAGACACACATCGGCAGATCAAAAACAATCAGGAGACAAAAAAGAAAAGAAAAAGAAAGGAGAGTCAAGAAAACCAGCAGGGAAGATAACAGCAAGAAGGGAGACATAAGACTTGCTACCAAACGAATGAATGGCAACTTTAAATAATTAATTTCTGGGAATATTAAAGAACCTGGCTCTCCGGACACAGACTGGACTACAGTACTTACAGTATATACATCTTCAGCTCATCTTGAGCTTAATTAGCCAGTCAAACAGCATTCCGAAGCACAGAGCACCTGAAAATCACTCCAACATCCCCATCACCAGCTTATCCAGCAGCTTGTACTCATTCCCTATACACTCCGACACCCTCATATCCTGATTCATCACTTACCGTTAGATTTAGACTAGCTACTCAACAATTCAACAGAATCCCTGGTATAATGTTCAATGCAGCACTTACTCAAATACAGCACCACTGCTTCCTCGGAACTCCGTTTTTGTTTTTTACACTAATATGAAATAATATGTAAAATAACATGTAATGAAAGATTACTGAACCAAGGGAACCGGTCCACAATGACCGGTGAACGAATAAACTCTTAACATTAACACACAATGTACTGATACGCAGATACTCCACGCTTGTCAACCATCAATAAGAAAATATACTAACGCATCCTATCCCCCCTCTTCCTCATCACGCCTTTTACCTCACCCGCTCTTTCTTCTGTCTTCTCTCCTTTCCCTTCACTCTACCCCTTAACACCCCTCTTTCTCTCAGCAGAGTGACAGTAACAATGCTCACCTAAAGCCTCCTTTCGCCTCGGTGTGGTTCTGCTGCTCCTGTGCTGTCTGCTTCTCTTGAGGAGGCGCCGTCGTGGGAGATGTGCTGAAGTTAGACAGGAGGGACACACACACACACACAGTGTAAGTTCACAGCCAAGCCAGCAGCTCAGCTCAGACACAGTTCAATTCCACATCCCAAAACACTTCTGTTTCCAGGCAAGTCCATTCAGACTCCTATCTGATTATAAAAGCAGTATCACTGCACATGATAAAATGCAAATCTAAATCATAACATTAATGTTACTTAAATACTGTTCAGAGCTCAGGAGGTGAGGGATTGTTGATTAGGGAGGTGACCATCCATCTAGATGCCATAATTCAGTTTGGCTTCTTTTGCGTGGAGGAAAGTTTTCAACATCCAAAGCAAAGGGGTCCGCCGATGCCAGCCTTGATTGTATTTATTTGATTATAGATCAGAGGCAGGATCAGCTGAGGGATGATCAAAAACTATGTGCAATCCATGCTGGGTCTGGTAGTGAGAAGAGTGTAAATATAGTGTAAATCAATGTGGTGGAAGAATGTGAGGCTGCACTAGAGAATACTGCATAACATGGTAAATACTATAACCATATATTACACAAGTAATATCTGATATAAACAAGGCGGTCTAGCTTATTAGCTTTTGGGTACACTGGGTTACCTTTAGCTTGCCAAGGCTTTCGGTCTTTGAAACTTTGAACTGTGGGGGCGGAGCTAGAGACATCAGCCTTATGATTGGTTGGGAAATGCTTACGGAAGCATTGCCCTAGATTAAGACAGCCCAGTTTACATGGAGAGAAGATTTTTCGAAGGATATTCATAAGTACATGTTTACTGCTTACCTGCAAGAACAAGATTAACCTAATAATTAGAAAGAACACAGATTTAGGTTCCCGGGGTCTTTAAGGCCACAAGGACCCCTTTAAGATGAAGGTAAAGTAAGGACCTCATGTACACTAACATGTAATTAAACATCTTAATATCAAGACCAGTTTTAAAGCTGCCTGAGCTTCTGAAAAACGTGATCGTTTGTTTTTGAAAATCGACATCATATTCGCTGACTGTGTGGCCACACACACACACACACACACACACACACACACACACACACACACACNACACACACACACACACACACACACACACACACACACACACACACACACACACACACAGCTTATGCAATGTGACTGCCAGCCTTTCTTACTTAACACTCCTCAGGCGAGCTGACGTTGCAGCAGTGCAGAGATGAACTGGGCTGCTTTTCAGCTCCAGCAAGGAGAGGAGAGGAGAGAGGGGGAGTCGTTCTCCTTTAGAGAACACTGCACTAATCCCCTCTTTTCACAACCAAAACCCACACGCTGTCTGTCTGTCCGGTTCTGAATGCAGTCTACTGTGGGAGAAACACTAACCTGCCAGCAGAAAGCTGAAAACAGTTTCTCCGACGCCTGACTTCCTTCTTACTGTCTTTCTGGCTGTTTTCTCTCTTTTAATGACATTTCTTTCTCTTTTGCAATTCGATTCATGTTCATGTGCCATATTCTGAAGGTCCTCCCTACGTCACATCATGCTCCTGACATCTACCAGCAGTTTGTCTGCCTTAACCCAAGTGACACAGAAGGCTTTGCTTTGCCAGTAAAGGTAGTGGGGAGCGTCACCATGTGATGAGTGATGAAATCAGGGTTAGTTTAGAAACCAAAAGAAGAGCTGCAGGTAGAAGTTCTCCCTTTATGCTGATCTGATTCAAGATCAATTATTTCCACTGAAGCTGGAATGGAATAGTGGTGGGTGGGGTTTATGGGGGTTACCCTAAACGCAGTCCATCAGCCAAGGTGTTTGTTGTCCTAAGTTTGTCTGGCAAGTTTGGCATTGGCTACAAGGCTAATGTATCCAACAAGCAACAGAAAGACAATACCTCAGTAATCATGCCATTTATAAACACCTATGAGCATACAAATACAAATGTTTGCTACTACTGTTTTAGACTGTGCCACATACTTTGTGTCTTGCCCAAAGGATCTTATGGCTATCATGTGCTTGCCCAAGCGGAGGATCAATTTGCAATCTGCAGCTGGTTCTCAGGCACAGCCAATTCCAACAGCAGCAACTACCTGGTCTCATAATGTAATAATCGGGACCTGAAAACCTTTGGGGACCATATACTAAATCAATCCCCTTCTACGCTCCTGAACTTGAACAAGAAAATAAACGAGAATACATATTTGTTTATTTTTCTGCTACTCATGTATTACTCATGAATGTTACTTTTCATAGATGCACCAAAACGCAAAGTCCTGAAAGATTCTTTTGTCGCTGTTCTATAACATTTTAGTACCTCTAAAGGTCTTTCCCTATGATGGGTCCATTTTTACAGATAGCAGTAGATGTTGGCCAGTGTCAAATCACAAAAGCATCTGGGCATACACTACACACACTTTTACATAGACAGCACTGCACACTTGATGTCCGTGTTTAACAGACGGTCTTATTATTCTGCTGTGCTGTGCGTGCTAGACGTAATTACATTATTATTTTACATTACACATTATTAACATTACATTAAAACTTGATTACACTGACTTGTTTCCCCTCACACTGTCAGATCAAACTGCCTAGCACAGGCCCAACTTATTTAAGAGGGATCTCTCACATTTCTGCCGTGTAAAGGGCGTCATTCAGAGTGGTCTGACGTGAAATAGACCATTCTTTTAAATAAATAAATAAATAAATAAATAAAATTGTTTACAGCATTACTGGTGATACAGGAAACTCTCCTCAGAATTGTTCCAGGGAAGGCATCCACCAAATCTGGCCCAACTGCGCAATTCTTTGATACAAGAGTGTCTGAACATTGATGTGGCCTACATCCAGAAACTTGTCCAGTCCATGCCAAATCGAATTGCAGCTGTTGTTCGTGCTTGTGAATGTATTACACACTGTTAGATACATTTCAGTCACAGATGACTAATTTTGTGTCTCATTAGCCTATTTTCAAACACTGTTTGAGTACTGTGGAGCATATTTATTTCAGATTTACCTATTTGTTTGTGTGTTTGTTTGTGTTTGTTTGTGTTTGTTTGTGCTGTGGACATTATAATCCGGATCCTATCACGACCACTTTATTTGGAACAAACAGTAGAATTTCCTTTTAACATCTTCGCATGATTTATGGAAGGTACATAACGATGGAGGCTTTCAGCAATTACTTGTATGCTACACTACAGTCCCAGTACAGAACCCAAAGACCCAAACCTTGGGTTTCAAAATGTGCCTGGGCTGATGGACTCTGAGTAATCTGAGTTTTGGCTAAACACAAGACTCTGACCAGCATAAAGGGCATCTCCCACCAACATGACGAATGGCAGTGATTGCTGTTATACAGACCTTTTGGAGGGAGTGGAGGGCTCCTCCGTTATGGACCCCGCCTTTTTTAACCTCCGCCTAGAAATCCCCATATTTGCCATGTACTGACTCATGAAAGAGCGCCCCCTGGTGGAAGGAGCAGGAATGTGAGAGAGAAAGAGGACGTGGAACAGCGATGTCTGGTTACATGAGGAAGCAAAAGGGTTAAAAACATAGACAAAAAAAACAAAAAAAAAAAACAAAACAAAACAAAAAGACCCACAACAACAGCAAGCATGACACCCCACAGTTCCAACCACCGAGAGGCGTGACCCACGCTGACGCCCAGGAGCAGAAGGAGCGGAAAGAGATAAAAGGTAGAGTAGCAATTACTGTGCGCATGGAACGCCATGAATGATTTGTTGCCGCTCAGATCTTGTCTGCCATGAATTGAACTGAAGGGACTGCCACAAGAATTTCTGCGGCATGAAAAGGGTGATGAAAAAAAATGTAGAAAATTGATCCAAACTCTTATATAAGAAACAAAAGCGATATTAAACAAATTAAAAAATACATTTTGTACACAATTGCTAACAGCATAATCAATATATAAAAAGATAAACTAATGTTTAAGCTCAAATGAACAGTATATTGCATTGGTTTACATCAATTAAGCACTGACTACGTTGCATGTGACTGGCTATGTTCCTAATAACAATCTAAATAAAGGAAGAAAACTGATTAACAAGCCTCATTTTCCTTTATCAGCCCAGAAACATGATCTGCAAGCCCTTCAGCAACCTAGAGGGCCAAATTCCCAATGTTGTAGTAAGAGAAAAACGAATTCCAAATCAAACACTGGCTTCCTGCATATAGGTACTGCCTGTCAGCTGAATAAAATGTTGCCTTGGTCTGGGACTATACTTGGAAAGGCACGTAGCAATTTGGTTACAATGGGAGGAGCCGAGCGGGCAAAGTGTACCTGCTAATCCACAACCAAATCTCATTCATTTACTGTCTTCCCTTTGCTTCCTTTCCAAGTAGGTTCATTCACAATGGGGCAGACCTGCATTGTTTCATACAGTCAAGAAGTTTGCAGTTTATAACACCATTTACCGAAGACTGGCTGCAACATTGTGAATGCAGGACTCTTGTTTGGGAGCCACTGGCGACTTGGCAAAATACACAAGCAATTTAGCAAGTGGGTATTTCCTACTAAATGTGTTTGTTATGGAGTGCTATGCTCCCCCACCCTTGCTGCAGGCATCATTACCCATTTATTTCAGCCCAGCAAAGCTGCTGTTATCTCTTTGTCTAAAATAACTAAATGTTCCTTTCTCAGAGCCACCCTGCCGACGGACCTTTACATTCACGTTTAGGAACTCGGCAGGCGTTCTTGATGAGAGCAACTTACAATTTAATCAGGTTGCAGAAAGAATCTTATGGGAATGACGTGTTTGCCCAAGTGGGGAATCAATCTGCAATTGGTTCTCAGGCATAGCCAATTCAGACACCAGCAGCTAGCTGGTCTCATAACGTAACAGTGGGCACCTATTGCCTTTGGAAACATACCGATAATCAATTGTTAGCAAAGATCTGGAGGCATAGCATCCCCCCCCACCAAGTTCCACACTATTCATAGGAAAGGAAAGAGAAAATAATGTATTTTCTATAAACATAACAAATAATATCTTTCCTGATACTCATGTATTTAGAGTAATTCTTTTTACTAATGCACCACAATCCTGCAAATTCCTTTTAGTACCAAGTACTTTTTGTACTTGGCACAAATTCCTAGCAGTACTTTTAGTACTGCTAAAGGTCTTTCAATATGATAGAGCTGATCCGGCGAAAATACAAACCTGCTAAAACGATGTAAGCATGTAGGCTACGTTAATGTGTCGCAAAATTCAATAACTGACTTGTTTACCTGTTTATCCGCTTCCACTCAAACTGTTTGAACGTGTTTGCCGGGTGCAGGTGTTTAATCCCAGTTCCTAGTACCATTAAACGTAAAGTCTTAGATGTTGCTACTTTGCTGTAGTTCTATTTAACCTATTTTTTGTGTGCGTGTGGAAATTTGTCTGCCTCTAGTCCTTCTACTTAAACAGAAATTCCTGGTTCTTTTTTTCCTGCCACTGCCAAGAGACTGGGTCATAAATCAAGCTGAAAGTTATTTTGCCACATAAAACAATACCTAAGACCACTAGCCTGTGTGCGCACAGACTGACGCATGGCTGTATTACCGCATATGGAAAGTGAGAAGACCGGCAGTAATAGATCAGTTCCTGTCAGTGGGCTGTGGTCTCTAACACCCTGCTAGAGACAACATTTGTTTTGGTCGGTCTTCCATTTCACACTGCATGAGCCCGAGCAAAATTGCTGCTCTCCATCAAAAGTGTGCAAGCACGGGCATGACTGTACACATGTTGGGATTCTAGTAAATGCTGATGGATGCCGATTGCTCTTCTCTTACCATATTACAGTAAACCTAACCTGCTTCCTTGAGGTGCGTCAGGCAATCTCACAAATGCATAATAGAGTGAGCAGTTGGGTACACTGCCACCATGTGGCAAGAACAGCTAACATATGGAATTCTAGCACACATGCCCCCACTGGTCAACTGTGGGCTGACTGTGGGCGGTATGGGCTTTGGCGATCCCACACAAATCCTACAAACCCCACCCCCCAAAAAAACAAAACAAAAACCTAGACCTAAATGGAGCAGCACACTCTGGGCTCACACCAGCATTCAGAAATGTGGCTCACTGTGCTGTGGATTAACCCACATGTAGTTAAGGGCTGAGCTTGGGCTGCTTGTGTAAGGATAACACTGGAGGGCCAAGCATTTACCAATGAGCAAAATGAGCCATTAATCAAGCCTTAAGTGGACCATTACAGGACCTGTGTAGGCTTGCTTGCTGGCATACAGACTGAGAAAAGAAAAATACGCGCACACATGCACACAATACTCACAGGCGCTGCTCGAGGTCATTGATTGCGGTTCCATTGCTAACAGCAGGGGGCGCTGGAGGGGAGGAGCTCTGAGATGGGGTCTCAGAGGTGGTAGGGGAAGGGCTCAAAGGTTCTGGGCTAACAAGAACAGAGGGTACAGGCGAGAATGGGGTGTCTGATGGCAAGGGAGAGGTGGTACAACCTGGAAAAAAGAAAGTATTATTAAACAAATTTCAGCTTCTAAAAGCAGAGAATCATGTCTGAAAGCTGGAAAGTTATCAACAAACATTGCAATACCCATGGAATACTGTGTATTGGTTATGCTGCTTGGCAACCAAAGCATACACTTAAACAAACTACACAAGCTGGAATAAGAATTGTTTGTTCTGAATATTAACAACGAGTGTGTTCATTCAGGAGCGGTGTACCATGGTTTACCATTCTTCAGTATGCCCTCATTTAACAAAAGCAGTAAGTCACTCAAGGCCATGTGTGCCTCAAGTCACTTACTGCTTTAATAAAGTCGTTGCCCATGACGTGGCAGGCCATGACTCCTTGGCCAGGTTTACACAGTGAAACTTCAGTTGCTCGAACCTCGCAAAAAGCCAAATCGCCCTTGACCTGCATAACGTAAAGAGATATGCACCTTACTTGAAACTCAACAACAGTTGCAGCCATCTCAGCTTTGTTAAGTTTCAAGATACGGCCAATCAAAACAGTTGTAACGCATCACATGATCGCGCCAAACAATATACTGGATCAATGGTCAGATGATGGAAGGAAAACAAACAAACAAACAAGCTAGCTTTTTTGCAAGGTTGGCAGATTTTCCATTTTCTTGAATGTTGTGTTGAGCCCTGACCACACGAGAGATTCCCACAGCCAACATTGTTTTAACTAGCCAGCTAACTTGAACAGCTTCTTGAACTGCTGCTTGTGCTAGTGATTATTCTTCTTTAGTCTGCTGTTATCCTGATCTATGAAGCTAGATCAGTTTACTCCTGTTTCATTTTTAAACAGAGCTCAGTCTCAATCCGACTCCAAAAGGACAATTCTTACACACACACATACACACATTCACCAACATTCAATCCACACTGTTGTCTGTCCTGCCAAATTCTGGCATCTGTTAAAAGCTGTTCCTACTTTATGAATGCTTTGTACTCTCCTTGTGTTGTTGTCGTCCCATTAAAGCTGCCAGTGTGATTGCAAATATTAAACTCTCAATCTCAGTCATTAACCATCTCTAACATCATTCAGCGATAGAGAGAAAGAAGGTCCAATTCCAATGGGCACTACAGACACAGACTACACATACATATATGTGTGTGTGTGTGTGTGTGTGTGTGTGTGTGTGTTAAGTAAGTGTTAAAAAACAAAAAATAAAAACAGATACACAGTATGTATGACAATAATACTGCAAATGTTTAAGTTACACTTTGCAGATGACTTTATACCAAGAGCAATACCTCCGCTTATTTAGCCAGTGGGGGAACAGAACGTGCTGTATAGACTTTCCTTTTGAATTGCTTTGTGTATCTGTTGAGGTGCATGGAAATTTGATACTGGCAATTCACAACATGCTGTGTAGAAGTTTCACTGTGTAAAGGCAGCCATACACCTGAGCCCTCCAGTCTGTTACTCCATAATGTTAATAAAGCTGGTAATACACACGTGATCAAATATGACCAGAAACACCAACATGCATATATGTATATCGTTGCTATGCAAAGAAAATTAAGTATCTTCAAAATGGCAGCTTTAAAGCAAGTGAACCAGAGTTTGCCATTTCTTTTGACCCATTTCATCAAATGGATTCTATTAGCCAGCTTATTATATTTTACAGTGGGGCAGGATCAAGCTGGGGCGGGATCATTTTTGACTGATTTGACCAATAAAAACAGACATTTGGTGTTATTTATTGCAGGGCAGAAGACCAGAACATTTAGGTGCTTATTAAACTTTCTAGATTTTGCGAAACGTTTATGTATCAGTATCAGCTGACACAGATCTATGCAAATCTTTGGGAACCCCAGGTTAGACTGTTTACTGATACAAGTGCATCTCCTCTTCAGAGAACACACATCTGTGCACTACTATTTAAATAATTATGGCATATTTAGATACACAGTCATATGTAAAATATTGGATACTAGCATCCAACTACAAATTCCCTATATTGATGCATCACTAAGAACACCGATTGGAAATGAGAATCAGGCAGCAGGTCTGATACAAACTTGAAGTAGGACTGAGAGATGAGCTGGACGAGGATGAAGACGCTGGCAGACAGGTGACAAGTGGAACATCTGGTAGGTTCTGTGCTGAAGACCGCCGGCTCCTCCTGCCCTCCTGCTCATTACTGGCGACTTTCCTCCGCTCCTTACGGATGTGAGGGGATGCTTCGTCCATCTCTCCGTCCTCATACTTCAGAACGTTCTACACGGTGAAGGCAGAAAAGAGGCAAATAAATAAATAAATAAGTCAGTACTGTAACGCTGCACACGTGACCTGATTGCTGTGCTTCTTTACCTCATATATGGTGAACTGCTGTTTGAGATCAGGGTCGGTGCCTCGGCTGCTCATGTGCTTCTGCATGATGCGCTCCATTCCCTGCTGCTCCAGACAGTCCGTCACGTCATAGAATGAATCCTGATCAGGCAGAGCCCCTAAAATCTGAGACAGTAAGCGTGAGGAACAGAATGTCATTAACGAGCTGTCAAATAACTTCGTGTCTTTACTATTGTCATTAATTATGCTGCTGCTGCTGATATCTAGTTGATACTTTTCATTTTGAGATTATTGCATCCTATTTTTAAGATTAATTTTTGTCAGCTGCTTCAAGTGATGTAGTAAGCCAAATCACCTCACTAAACGGGCAGATAATTTGGCTTGTTTCCATCATATTTCTTAAAATAAGAAATTATCCAAATATAAATCACTAAAACTAAAATTAAACGACAAATGTCTAGAAATAAGGTAAATAACCCTAAAATAAGCTTGCAATAAGCATCCATTAAAATGAGTAATACAAGATACATAAACTAGACGTAAGAATTATTTGCCAAGATATTTTTTGCTGAATAAAATGGCTTTGAATCAATCAAAAGAAAGAATGAATGAAAGAATTCATCAAACAAAATGTATATATTAAATGGATTAAACTGATTAAATGAATGAATGAATGAAACGCTGTGCCTTTCTGCTCTTCTAACAAAAGCACAAGTTACCTTGTTAATAAGTGTCATGGTGTAGACAAGCAGCTCCGTATCAGACCCATCCTTCTCTTCCAGGATATCAGTCAAGTATGACCAGGATTTGACCCCTGCAACAGCACTTTATTAGTGAGATTTCTGAAGCATTAAACTACATTAAATACACACAGGCATAGAAAGATTCCCATGCTTCTCCCTCCGAGAGCTGTATGTGGAATTGCATCACAGTTAGGTACCTCTTTTGCAATCCACTGTGTTGACAGCCTGAATGAGCAGAGGACTGTTCGACTCTGTATATTCAACAAACACTATCAGCAGCTTCAGAGCGGTCTTCACCACCAGCCGAGACTGAAAGGAGAAAGAGTCAGATAAGAAACTGAGCTCTGCAACGATACACTGCACTTACATATTCTGCACACTAGATGGCAGTATCACATCTACATGCAAATCAGTACAATTACATTTCATCAGTGCTGAGGGAAAGTGGATTTGTGTGGAGCTGGAGAACTGATGACTGAAGGTGGATTAAACATTAATTCCTGAACACACTGTCTCAGGACAGGTAAGCAAATACATGAATGCATATTCACCAACATTCAGTCCACACTGTCTGTCCTGGCAAATTCTGGCATCTGTTCAAAGCTGTTCCTACTTTATGAATGCTTTGTCCTCTCTTTGTGTTGTTGTCGTTGTCATCATCCCATTAAAAGGGCTGCCAGTGTGATTGCAAATATTTAAAAACTCTCAATCTCAGTCATTAACCATCTCTAACATCATTCAATCAACCTCTGATTGACAGAACAGTTTCCGTAATGCACATACAGTGTAGAATGAGTGTCTGTGTTTGTGAGTGTGCCTTTATTTATTAGAAAATAATAATAATAAGTAGTGTTCATGCCACAAGACTGTGAACCGTGTGTTCAAAATGAAGGTGGTGACAGTTTTAGAAAATTCCAGAAAAAGAGGAAAAGAAGTGCCAAACGTGTGGCCAATCCCTGGGCAGAGGAAGAGAGCATGGGGGGGATGAATAGAGGGGCAGAATACATGTCAGAGACAGAGAGACAGAGACAGAGACAGAGACAGAGAGAGAGAGAGAGAGAGAGAGAGAGAGAGAGAGAGAG
>CM067498.1:4981427-5011161 GCA_034552555.1 Semaprochilodus insignis
ATATATATGTGTGTGTGTGTGTGTGTGTGTGTATATATATATATATATATATATATATATATATATATATATATATATATATATATATATACATAAAACATATTTACATATGTATACACATGTATATCAGAAATTAGGTATTGTTGTCTTCTTGCTAAGGGAAGTTCTACATTTGCTAAAGGGAAAGTTCTACCTTCATCTGCAAGGCTCATGTGTCCTGATTAGCGCTTACATTCCTTGTTTGTGTTCTTAGGCATGACACAAAGAGGAGTAAACCTAAAAGCACTGCTTGAAGTGACTTACTGCTTTTCTAAAATAAAATAAAAAAATTTGATAACATGCATACATTTAAAAAAATATCATTAATAGTCACTAATTATTATAAACAATTTTCATCCCCTGAAAAATGTACTTTGTGCCTGCTGTTGCTGACTGCAATAGGAGGACAAGAACCTTTAGACACCCATCATTCTACTTTGCAGACAATTTATTAACGTTTGTTAAATGTTTCGTATATAGAAATACACCAATGTAGCAGTGCAGTTTAATGCAGAAACCTTCAACTTTTAAGTACTTTTTGTTCACCTAATAATAGCCACAACAATAATGCTCATTTCTGCCGTCACCTCTATGCACTTTCCTTTGTTGTGTTAGCATCAAACGGCACATTTGTATCACCACATTGGATTTAGTGAAAACAATGTACATCTGAAGTATCTAAGACCTTCACACAACATGCTATGTACTCCGTAGGTTTACAGTAAATGATCAGTAAATACTTCCATTCAAACCTAACAGTGATTATTTTGGAGGAGCCTGTTAGCTGTCTTTTGGCCTAATATATTTGACCTGTTTTTACATTTACATTTACATTTAAGGCATTTTGCAGACGCTCTTATCCAGAGGGACTTACAACCGTGCTTAGTGTTCCTTTGGATAATATTCCAGCTAGTACAGGAAGTTCAGAGCCTAAAACTCACCATGAGCTCAGACACTGCCCGAACAGGGGGCCAGTGCTGATACCTAGATAGATCAATACACACATATAGAGCAAAAGGAGCACTACCTGGCAACCCCAGCCCAGTGCTCACACCTATAGAAAAGAAAAGGTCATTATAAGTGCAATATAAGTGCAACACAACGCAAGTACATACACAACTTACACCTCTACTAGTGCTTACTCACTTAAGTGCATTACAAAGAGATGGGTCTTCAGTCTGCGTTTGAAGACCGCGAGAGACTCCACTGTTCGAACACCCAGTGGGAGTTCATTCCACCATCTGGGAGCCAGGACAGAGAAGAGTCTGGACGCTTGTCTTCCATGAGACTTCATGAGACTTAAGTAGTCAGCCCCTTACTTCTAAACAAAACTGAGTTCACTTAGTAATCTGTGTTTGCAGAATAACATAGACAGTGCAATGCGTTTTAGTGATTTGGAACATGAGTACAGTATGCATACTCCAATGAGCTCACTTACTATACAGGAGCACTATACAGTTCTACAATTCTACAGTTCCTCGATTATCAGTACGTTCACAGGACCACCACAGACCAGGTGTTATTGGGGTGGTGGGTCATTCTCAGCACCGCAGTGAAACTAACATGGTGGTGGTGTGTTAGTGTGTGTTGAACCTGGTATGGGTTCATCAGAGACAGCAGTGCTGCTGGAGTGTTTAAATACCTCAGTGTCACTGGTAAATTGAGAACAGTCCACCAACCAAAACATCCACCCAACAGCGTCCTGTGCCCAATAATGAGGACCTACAAGATGACCAACACAAACGGTGCAGCAACAGATAGAGTGGACAGTGAGTGGACACAGTGTTTAAAAACTCCATCAGCTCTGCTGTGTCTGATCCACTCACACCAGCACAACACACACTAACACACCACCACCACGTCAGTGTCAAAGAGTGATCCAAAACCCAAACGATATCTGGTCTGTGGTGCTCATGTTGGGGTCCGAGCCATTGAAGAACAAGGTGAAACGGGACAAACAGAGAAACAGATGAACTCCAGTCTAAAATTGTAGAACCATATAGTGCTCATATATGGTAAGTAAATATAAGGAGGTGGTTTTAATGTTATGACTGATCAAGGATGGCTTCCAGTTCATTCGAATTTAAGACTGGCTCTGTATTCTAAGATCATTTTTGAATCCCACTGTTATCACAATGCAACCATTTCATGAATTAAATTAAGTGTCATCTTTTACATTTATTTGGCCAAAGTAAGTTCCATCTGCGGGGTTGGAATGGTCCATCGTGCAAAGTCACTTTCTGTAGAGGAAATGTTGCAGCCATGTCCTTCACCTGACCCCAGTCATCAGCCGATATTATCTTCGATGTTAAATGGCCATCTTATCAGCCACTTGGCGATTGCTCTCTAATCCTGCAATCACGATTGGCCTAATCTGTCAGCGGTCGCGATCTTCTCCCTCCTAAATGAACAAGCAGATAAATGCATAAATGCATCTGTAAGGAGCCTAGCGAGCAGTAAAATGCCTGGGCTTTCAGTGAAAAAAAAATGGCTTGGTTATGCCATATGCAGGCCGTAGCTGCAGAATGTGGCCTTTCAAATGCCATAGAAGTGAAAACGCAGTATGAATAACTGCGCACAAATATGTTCACACGCCACCAAAAATATATATGTAAAACACCAGGCTTAGAGCACACATCCACCCACTCCCACTTACTGGAAATGTCTCGCCCTAACTACTTCTCCTCTCGCTGTCTCTCTCCATGTCATATCTTTCTTTCTCTCGCACGCGCACAGACGCGCACACTTCCACATGCAGACGTGCACGCTCTCGCACGCACACCCGCGAGTGGCCTCTGATTACCAACCACTCATTTGTTATGCTCGCTGGCAAATCAGTGGCGATTCACATGACAAATAAGAGGGAAAAAAATTAACAGCTGTCAGGGTGTGATGTGTTAATTTCCTGACAGTCTCAGCACTGAAACCAATTACTGATTTAAGGGCAGGGGGAGAGCAGCCCTCGGCTGCAGCTAATTAGGCTCCTTCAAGACTAAAGGGATGGAAGCAAAACAAGGGGAGGAAAGAAAGAAGCAGGCAGGTAGTGACTGGAGCGCTGGCAAAGCAGACACAGCAACCTCTCCCAAGTCTGCCTGCCTTGCGCTCTTTCTTCCTCAACCTTCTTTTCACTTCCGCCGTGGACCCACCTGCCTCGCCCCATGGCACATATACGTCTTGAAACGTCTCCTCATGACTGTGTGTTGCTTGTGCATGTTGAAACTTTCACTCCATACCACACTTCCATTCATAAGAAGGAGAGGAGATATAATACTATGGCAGCCTGATACTGGCCACACCACCTCTGAGGAGCCCAGGAGGCATGGCCAGGTGAAGGACCATGCAAAGAGGCTTATGCGTAATAGGAGGGTTTGGTTTTGGTCTCCACAGGGTGGAAGCCTATGGCTTGCTGTGGCCTCCCATGTGAGATTAGAGCTTTGTATGGGCCTTTCTCACAGTCTCTCCTATGTTTCCTTCCACACTAAAGCTGCAATAAATAAATACAATTACAAATAGTTAAGCTATTGTAACATATTATTGTTATGCCTGTGGTTTCCTGTGGTTGCAGAATGTAAATTGTACTCTAGTTATCACGTAAAGTTATATAAACTCATCATCAAAGAATAGTTGCACCCAGAAAGATGGATGGATTGTGATGCTATTGGGAGGGAAGATAAAGGTTACCAGGAATAATAAGTGATAATAAATTTAGACTGATATGGGTAATATTTATTGAGCTACACATAAAGAAGTAGTGTCTCTCAGTATGGCATGGGGCCAGCATGTTTGCTAACGCAACATGCCAGATGTCTTGGCATGGAGTTGTAGAGGTTCCTAATGGTGATTTTGAGGTAGAGGTGAAGGTGGAGTGATGCCAGGCCTTCTAGATTTGTTGGTCATCTCCAGCAAGACAAAAGTTGGACTCGTCACTGAAGATAACCTGCTGCCATTCTGAATCACTCTATGCCAGTCTGGCACGACACCATTGCAGTCTTTGGTGACGTTGATGTGGTGTTAGGGACTGTTGTCGTAATAGTCTGCGTGCATGTAGTCCTGTGTCATACAGCCATCTGCCAATGGTGCTGGCACTAACAGGATGACTCATGGAGGGCATCACTGCTCGCTAAATGTCCTCAATCTTGTCTGTTGGGTCAATCACGTACAGCGATAAGGCCCATCCTTGCTTACATCACATGCACAGCCGAGCGTGAAACTTGAATCATTCACATGTCTCATAATGGCAAACCTACACACCAAGTTGTATTCCTGTCAGCTGATTACTTCTGGGTGCAACTATTTGTGCAAATATTCTTTTGACGATGAGTGTACAAATGTTTCATTTTCCTGGACAAATGTTTCATCGATTTTCCTTATTTTTTTAACTCAGCTATATATTCTCTTTGAACATGTTCACATTAATGAAACCAGGAAGATCTTTAAGACTGTGGTCAAACTGCAGCAGATTTTTTTCTCATATCGGATCTTTTAAATTAACTGTCTTCATTGTTATTCAAAAGTGATCAGATCAAATTTGGGAGTCCAGGCATCACCAACCGATCTGAATGAGTTGCTGTGGTAACGACGTAGGTGTAAGTAACTATGTAACTAATCCCAGCACTTTCTTCACTCTGGATTAGACATAGTTTGTCACATTTTGATTGTCACAACAGATGCTTTGAAATCAGATTTTAGTGGCCAGAGTGTCCACACTGAGATGCATTTGCAAAAATTCAATTGGATTTGCATTTCAAGCCACAGCAAGGTAGGTCTGAGTTTGATCTGCATCAGTTTCTTCCCACAGTCCAAACACATGCAGTCAGTTGAATGTCAGTTGAATTGGAGATACTAAATTGTTCCAAAAGTGAGAATGTGTACGTCTGTGTGTCTGCCCTGTGATGGACTTGCAACCTTTCCAGGGTTTTGCCTGCCTTTAGTCAAGAAATGTCAATGCTGCTTAATCCTGTTTAATCTAATTTAGCAAGCTAACTGTTAACAGTTAAACTAATAAAGGCTTATCTAGCTTGCTAACTGACCTTAACATTGTCCTGTTTTGTTATTTATTGTTAGATATCATATTAAAATGGGTGATCTGTAGGTGAGGTCTTCCAAATCCAACTTTCAGGAATGAAATTAAAGCAGAACCCCCTCCCGGTGATCAAGATAAAACATGTATTGTATGGTCCCCAGTAACACCATCTCATGCATTTACTGTATTTGGCAGAGACTCTTATCCAGAGTGATTTACACAGGTCAGCAAAGGTAGATTTAGGAGCCTTGCCCAAAGACTCTTATTGGGATCACCGGCACTGCGTGGAAGTGGTTTGAATCCTTCCCTGGAGGACCGCCACTATCAGGTAACATGGAATGGGTCCACGTCTGCTCCATGCAGGCTCTCCACCGGTGTCCCTCAAGGCTCGGTGTTGGGTCCTCTTCTCTTCTCTCTCTACACTCTTCTCTTGGAGAAGTAATTACTTCTCATGGCTTTTCTTATCACTGTTATGCCGATGATACTCAACTCATGCTTTCCTTCCCATCATCTGATACACAGGTATGCAATCGCATCTCAGCGTGCCTGACCGACATCAGCTCATGGATGACAGCTCACCACCTCAAGCTCAATCCCAGCAAGACTGAGCTGCTGTTCATCCCCAGCACTACGGGTCCTCACCATGATCTTGCCATCTCATTCGGGAACTCCTTGATCACCCCGACTGAGGATGCAAGAAGTCTTGGAGTGATTCTGGATGACCAGTTATCGTTCTCGGCTCATATAGCGAACCTGACTCGGTCATGCAGATTCCTCCTCTACAACATCCGGAGGATTCGACCCTTCCTCACCCAGGAGGCCACCCAGCTGCTGGTCCAGTCTCTGGTCATCTCAAGGCTAGACTACTGCAACTCGCTCCTGGCTGGTCTTCCTCTACGGGCCATCAGGCCCCTGCAACTGATCCAGAACGCAGCAGCTCGACTCATTTTCAATCTTCCGAAGTTCACCCATGTGACTCCACTGCTGCGCTCCCTTCACTGGCTTCCTGTAGCTGCCCGCATCAGATTCAAAACTCTGACGCTCGCCTACAAAGCCAAGAACGGACCAGCCCCTCCCTACCTTATGGCAATGGTGAAGAGTCGATCTGTACCTCGAGCCCTTCGCGCTTCAAGTACAGCTAGACTCGAACCGCCATCCCTGAAGTCTCATGGAAGACAAGCGTCCAGACTCTTCTCTGTCCTGGCTCCCAGATGGTGGAATGAACTCCCACTGGGCGTTCGAACAGCAGAGTCTCTCGCGGTCTTCAAACGCAGACTGAAGACCCATCTCTTCATAATGCACTTAAGTGAGTAAGCACTAGTAGAGGTGTAAGTTGTGTATGTACTTGTGTTGTGTTGCACTTATATTGCACTTATAATGACCTTTTCTTTTCTATAGGTGTGAGCACTGGGCTGGGGTTGCCAGGTAGTGCTCTTTTTGCTCTATATGTGTGTATTGATCTATCTAGGTATCAGCACTGGCCCCCTGTTCGGGCAGTGTCTGAGCTCAGGGTAAGTTTTAGGCTCTAAACTTCCTGTACTAGCTGGAATATTATCCAACGGAACACTAAGCACAGTTGTAAGTCGCTCTGGATAAGAGCGTCTGCTAAATGCCGTAAATGTAAATGTAAATGTATAGTGTAGGGTAGTTGCCACAGGTAAGGGACTGAACCCCAGTATAGTCTAGGAGGTGGAGGTGTTACCCACTACACTATACCAACCTTTTTGCCAAGTTTTAAATGCTCTTTAAATATATATATATTGTGTGTATATATATATATATATATGTCCAGGTGCCACTGGTCAAATTGCATATGTTGTTAATATTTAAAAGTGAAAATAAGTTAACACATTCCCAACAGAGAACACACGTATGCACATTTTAATGCACATTCATTGTTTATTTCTGAAATTAACATATTCAAAAAAATATTAAAATGTGACCTGGGCTGAATTACAACACATTTCATGTATATTGCATATTTTATTTTTTGCAACATGTTAAGCTTAGACAAACAGACATTTTACACTTGAATAACTTGAATAAAGATGTCATATTTAAGTATCTATCATGCATTTCAAAATTCATTTATTTTCACTTAGAAAATCAATAAAACATGTTATTTGACGAGGTGTGTTCAAACCTTTGTGTATGTAAGTTCCTATGTGAAGTAAATTGAATGGTTTGCAAAACTTACAATAACTTTAGATGTCATAGGGTTAAGCATATTCAAATCCTCCCTCCCTCCCTCCCTCCCTCCCTCTCTCTCTCTCTCTCTTTTTCTTTCTCTCTCACTCACTCTCTCCACAACGCCATCCCATGCAGAGCTGTGTGCTTTAGAGCTGGAACCCTGCGGTGGATATTGGTGTGTTTAAGTCTAGCACAGAGATCATTTCAGCAACATTATCCACGTTCATGCTTGACCCCTCTCCGTGTGAGCTTCACAGTGGAGTAATTGGGAGAGTTCACGGTGCCTCCGGCTTTTCGTCTCTTCTTCATCCCCACAGCTCTGCAGCTCTTTAGGACCTCGCTGCCAGACTGCTTCACCTAATCTGCTAATAATACCTTTGTCTAATGGTGTCAATGGCCATATATCATGAACATTAGACAGCACACTACTATATGCTCTCAGTGAAGGGAAAGTAGGCCACTCTGAAGTGTTTTAACTGGGTTGTGAGAATGTTTTTGCAGTGCTACGTGAAGTCAGATAGAAACAGATGGAATCTGAGTGGTGAACGTGTCTGTGTTACAGTATGGTGGGTATTCTCTCTGGGATGCTGGAGTGGATGTTTTTTTTTTCACAAAAAATGTTCATACTTGAAATGAGCTTCTAAAACATATCAGAGATTCTCAGAAAAGTCCTTATCGTCTAATTTAAAGGGCCCATATGGAAAACAGAATGTTTAATCCACATAAAATCTATATATGACATTATTCTGCATAAAATAGGTCCAAAGTCATTTTGTTCATGATGTCACAAAAAAAAAAAAAACATTTACTCATAAAATACATACTCAGCCTACAGCTGCCTATTCATCCAAACTGAAGTTATAGGGAGAGTTATAAGAGTAATAAAGGGCAGCCAATCAAAACAGGCCATTTGCATATATATGTCTTAAAGGAGCAATATGTAAGATGACACAATCTATATATCAGACTTTTAGTTTAAAACATTCAAAATGAACTAAAACTTTAAAATAGGGAATGAAAAAATATCAGATATGTCAAAGACAGTTGCACCTACTGTCTCATTATGCTGTATGATACATAATTCATACATAATATATATATATAACAGAAAATTACACAGAAGGCTCCAACACTGAGTGATACAAAAGCAGCTTAATACTGGCGAGTGCAAAGCCATGGACTTGTGTGAGGCACAGCTACAGGCACAGGCGCTTTTGTGCCACAGCCCAAAAGACCTAAAAACATGTACGTGTTTTTGGATGTTGGCTAAACGATGTATATATTTGCTTAATGGATTAGCTTGTGCTGGCTGTGGGGTAGTTTAGTGGGGCAGTGTTGCGGGATTGGTGCCTGCCATCAGGGAGAACTGCATGACTAGAGGACACCTGTCTGCTATCCCAGCTGTACTGTAGCACTGGCTGGTGGTCTCCAGTTAATTAAAAGTAGTTAATTAAAAGAGCTGTTGTCTAAAAAGCTATGATTCCTGCATCATCTTACTTTACACCAACGCCACAGTATCAAATCAAACGTAAAGCCATGTGCACTGGGCATCTAAAAGTGGAGGAAGGTTGTGTGGAAGTCAAACAATTTCTGACCTTGAACTTGGAGTTGTTTAATCTCTCTTCAGATTTCTTGGAAAAACTGACAGCAAGTCACCTGAAAAGAGTGACAGCTGTAATAAAAAGTGGGGCTTCTGATTACTTTTGCAGCGTACTGTAGCACTGTATGCACTGGTGTGTATGTGTGTACAAACACATGTAATTCTGAGCTGAATGACTTACACCCAGCAATTCCTACAATTCCTACATACACATGAAGAGGTGGAAAGGTAAAGAGAAACTTTGCATAATTCAGTGCATGAGATACAGCACTGGCAACAAAACTCTTCCTAAAATAGGGATCAATACCAACTTTCCATGGCAAAACTGCAGAGGAGGTAAATGTAACAATTTTAAATGTATTCATGCTCTGTGTTTCTTTGGCCTTTAAGCACTAGCTAATAACAGCTGAGGTAGTATATCAACAGAGATGGAATTTTCTAGAAGGTTCTTGGCGTTAGTGCATCAGGATCCACAATTACGTTAACGTTATCAGCTTGTTAATTGAACAAGAAGACAAAATCTTTCTGACCAACATATGGATAACATATGAGTTAACTGAGGGAATGTGTACTTACATGGGCAAGTATACCGTAAGCAGTGGCTCATTATCATTCAAAGGAACAGGCACTCAAACTGACTGTTCTCAACAGGGCTGTTAAGACACCCAGCTAGAAATTATTTGTTCTGCAATGGAATGTTCCGATTTTTTCAGTGGAAGGTTTTCTTTCGGCTCCCAGAATGTTCTTTCTAAAGGTGGGAGAAAGTTCTCTGGAAGCATTCTGTCATCTCAGGTCTCAGTCAAATCCATAAAACATTTTCTGAATGTTGTATTAAGAATGTTCTTCTTTTCTTATCATGTAACATAATCTGTGGCCCTGACAACATCCTCAAAACATCCTATGAACATTGCAGTTAAATCGTTATGTCTTAGTTAACACTTACCCATTAACGCTATAGGAACATTATTTGAAATTATAAACATCTTTAAAACGTTTCATGAACATTAGACTAGCTGGACAGGTTGAAAAGGGAACTGTGGCACCTGACTGATTCTTGTGATATTTTGACCTAAGCATGTTTAATTAAGATCCCAGAGAACTTAACCTGTAGGAAATGAGTATAATGTCACCTTTACTGACGCTCAAGTGAAGTACAAATCTTCCACCATAATACTGAAGTACAATTACATAAACACACACACACACACACACACACAAATCCCCCTAAAAAAGGAGTGACATTGGTAAAAAAAAACAACGATGCATGCACATACAGATGCACACTGCTTTTAAAACAGGCCTCTTTGTACTCGTGCACAGATCAAATTAACATCCCTCACAACTCGTATCTAACCAGCTGATTTAACCATATCACAGGAGAAAATTACAATTCATTCTTATTCACCATGCTATTGTGGGGAAAGAATGAGCACCAACATCAAAGATGAAAATGAATGTAACTTTTGTTTATGAGGATATAATTATTTTTAATTTCTTCAGATCAAATGCAGCCGTCGTCTCGGGAGAGGTCTCTGGCTACTCGTTCTATGCAGTTGTAGTGATATTTATTTGGCCCATAAAACCTGAGAGAAACAAAAAAAGCAGATGATTATACTTTGGATGTTCATGCAAATTATTTGTTTGAAGTTTTAACACACGAGATGCCTTTTGTTTTTGATGTAGAACATTAGTTCGGTTGAAATCACTACAGTGGAGTCAAAAGAGTTGTTGCACACATAGTTGCGCCCAGAAGGAATGAACTGACAGGAATGAAACTTTGACATTGTGAGACATGCAAATGAATCAAGTTGCAGCGTGCCTTATTTCTGTACCTGACTGACCCAACAGCAATGATTGTGGACATTCAGCAAGCAGTGATGCCCTGCATGAGTCATCCTGTTAGTGCCAGCACCAATGGCAAAGGTTCATCAACTGGGTTAGTATGGTTCAGCAGCTACACCCAAGCCTAAAATCACT
Source organism: Semaprochilodus insignis (assembly GCA_034552555.1). Taxonomy (NCBI): domain Eukaryota; kingdom Metazoa; phylum Chordata; class Actinopteri; order Characiformes; family Prochilodontidae; genus Semaprochilodus; species Semaprochilodus insignis. The sequence continues at coordinate 4,992,257 of CM067498.1, forward strand.
ACGTGCAATACCAAGCATTAGCTGGAGTGATGTAAACCACATAGCCACTGGACTCATAAGCAGTGGAACTGGTTTGGTGGAGCAGGGATAAAGGTCTAGGCCCACTTACTTCCAGTGAAGGGTGATGTTAATGGTAAAACATACAAGGACTTTTTAGGCAGTTATATTCTTCCAACTCTGTGTCAACAGTTTGGGGAAGGCCCTTTCCTGTTCCAGCATGACTGTGACCCTGTGCACAAAGAAATAAAGACATGATTTGATGATTTTGCTGTGGAGGAGTCCTGATCTCTACCTCACTGCACACCTTTGGGATAAACTGTAACACTGACTGCAAGCTAGGGCTTCTTGTTTAACACCAGTGCCTGACCTTGCGAATGCTCTTCTGACTGAATGGGCACATATTCCCACAGATGCACTCCAAATCTTGTGGAGTGCCTTCCCAGAGGAGTGGAGGCTGTAATAGCCACAAAGAGGAGCCAACTCCAAATTAATACCCATGGTTTTGAAGTAGGATGTCCAATAATATCATATTGGTGTAATAGTAATTGTGTGCACATTTGGTCATATAGTGTACAGATGCATTTATAGTAATAAAGGCACAGTTACAACAAAACATTATGTTTAATTTGAATTAAAAAAGTTTGGAAAGTGATTATGTACAAATGATTTTTGGTACATTGATAGAAATGCCTCATGGGAAAAACATTAGTACAAAGTTTTCAGAAAGTTCAAGCCTGCCATGACTGCTTTTTAATTTTGGACTACAGGACTACATGCACGCAGACCGTTCCAATGGTCAATGCCACCAAAGACTGCAATAGTGTTGTGTCAAACTGTCATGGAGTTTGAATGGCAGTAGGTCATCTTCGGTGATGAGTCCCGCTTTTGTTTTGATGGAGACAACCAACAAATCTGTGTGTGGAGGCACGGTGGTCGGAGCCAAGATGAACGGTTCATTGTCATGCACCACATGTCCAGAAGACCTGGTGTCACTCCACCTCCACCCCTACCGCAACATCTGCAGGAACTGTGTGAGAATATTCAAGCTGCATGGGATTATCCCAGGACACTATTAGGAACCTCTTCAACTCTATGCTGAGACATCTGGCATACATACGCCATACTGAGAGACACTACTTCTGTATGTGTAGCTCAATAAATATTGTCCATATCAGTCTAAATATACCATCATTGATTGTTCCTGGTAACCTTTATCTTCCTTCCCAGTTGCATTACAATCCGGCACTTCCTTCTGGGTGCAACTATTCTTTTGATGAGGAATGTATTTATGGACCTAACCTGTAGTTCACAGTTTCTGTGACAGGACAGAGCAATCATGTTTCTCTGTTTGTCTAATAGTTAATTCTACTGTGTAATTTTGCTCTATGTTCAGTTGGGCACAATTCATCAATCACTCTCTTTTCTTTTTCTTTCTCTCATGGATACAAAGAATGATTTTCTTCCCTCTTGTGCCACACTGGGTGAAAGGGTCTGCTATTGACCATTGTCTCTCTGGAGTTTTAGGTCACTGAGTCTTTGCCGTCAGTATTGGCATCAAGGTAGGTCTCCCCTGTAAATAAACAAAGAAACTGATGCATGGGTGCTAGCCGAGAATGGCGCTAATAAGCAGACGAGCCACTTTCTTGTTCTTTTTCTGCTCTTCTCTCCTCTGTGCTAATGCATGCGGCCGTGCGGGGAGCTGCGCTGCCTCGCAGACAGGCCGATCATCGCTTGATTTATGGCACTGACCGTTGCCTGCATCTCTCAAGCTAATGACACATACACTAAAGTCATTGATTTGTATGAATGGCCTCCGTTCTTCATCTATCACAATTTAATGTAAGGGGCTTTGCAATGCAGAGGTGGAGAGGGAGTCGAAGTGCAGTGTGGGGAATCTAGAGGGAGGAGGAGGGGGGGGAAAGAGGGATGGGGCCTCCGTTCCCCCCCAAGTCATGAGTCATTTGGTGCTTCTTTAATATATAGACTCCTCCGTTTATGTAAATGGCCCTGGAACCAGGGTGCTATGTTCAATAAAGCAGATAATAGCAACAACAGGGACTGCTCTGCAAAATTACCACCACTCTCCTGGGCAGATTTAGAACAGAAGACCAAGATTGGCCTCCATTTTGCCATGCCTTGTGCAGAGGGGTGTAGGAGCTTTGGTTTTTGCACTTTGAGGCAGAACGGATGCAATTTACAAGTGCACGCTTAAAAAAATAAAGGGGATTAAAAGAGTTGAAGCAAGAGTTGCAAAATGAGGGACCACTTTTGGTTTATTATAGATCCAAATTGTATACATGGTGTAAGTGTAAAAAAAAAAAAACCCTTGAGTCTGAAGAACCTCTGCATAATGTAACATGGTTCTCAGAGCAGCCTTCGGGCCCCCCCCCCAGCCCCCACACTCCCAAAACTCCCATAGAGCAAAATCATCAGAGCAAAAATGTGGAGTGTCTGAGGAATAACTAATTGCAGGTCTTTTCCAAGAACTGTACATACAAGCCAAAAATCATTGGTACCTTTATTTATAACATTGTGGACTAAGTATATGGGTGATGCTTGAATCCAACACAGGATTTTAAGGGTGAAGCAAATCTCATTAATAGACCCTAATAAATCTAAGACTGTGTGCAGATCCTAAGAATTGAATTGTATGTATTTGATCACTTCTCAAAAAAGTGGCTATTTTTAATATTGTTTGTTTGGCATCTTGGCAGTTGCAGTTTATCAGACCTTTTACCTCGGATAAGGTGCTATAGAAACAAACACAAACCCTTAGAGCACTCATTTACTTTGCTGCAAAAATAATTAGCACTCAAAATACCCAGTAGACAAACAGATTCAGAGAAACGCACATAAACACCTGCATGCCCTCGTGACTTCCTGTCAGACAGGAAGGAAGCAGGGAGGTTTGACCCGGTAGGTTTAAATCAGTGTGCAAACAGGACATGAGCCTCCAGGAGGGAAGCAGGAGAGCTGCATGCTCTGCAGAACATTTCTTACTGCTGTAAAGCATGAGTCTGCAGCTTTTACACTACCTAGAAACTTCTCTGTGAAACTACAGACTATATTCCGTGTCATACTGTATTTCATTTTGGCCCCATTCAACATTTAACATCTCTAAATAAATGACTGACATAATGCAAAACATCAAAATAAATTTATTGGACAAAGTTTGGTAACACCTTCTTTTACAGACCACAGAGTTCTGGATGTTAATGAAGTACAGTGGTATATAACACCCTTGGTCAAAAAGACATGTTTTGTTGTTCCTCTACAGGGACATAAAAATATGACGTTTTAATGCAATTTTAGTACTTTTTTCTATGTTTCATAACTATATAATTTCTATGTGCTTAACTTGTTAAATTCAATAAATAAACAATTAAACAATATCTGTGCATTGAAATGTGCAAAAGTGTGTTCTGTGCATATGATGTAAAAGTATGCTTTACTAAAATAAAATAAAATAAAATAAAATAAAATAAAATAAAATAAAATAATTTCACTAGGGGTGCCACAACACTTGTACACAACTGTACGTGTGTAGTTGAAATAAAAAATAAATGATCACCTTCTACTGTCAGTTTACCCATATAACTTTCCAATTTACTCTCTGCCTTAAACATGTGACATTACCTATAAATTTAGAGTACTTTACGCCAAGCAGATAATTACCCAATGATAACACATTTAACACATTAATTATGGGCTTATTCTGCCTGACGGCTTAAATTATTTAGGCATACAAGTGTAATTTAATTACACTTGAATTAGCCTTGAAATCTGTACATCACATAAAAAGAATGACCACATTTTAAACTCTTAAATAAGGACAACTTGAGGGATCGTAAATAAAAAACTTTATATATTTTTATTAGCTTTATATATAAATGCACATCCATGTTTGTATTTACAGTGTCTATAGTATAAAAACGAGGTATACAAAGAATGGAAAAAGCACATGAAATATTTAAACTCATGGAACGTTTTGTCAGAAACAAGAAGCATATAGGAGCACATATAAGAACAATGGAAAGGCATCACTATGGGACCACCTGCTGATGAAGGGGTAAAGCATGAGTGATACAAGTTGTGTGAAATGAGCTACTGTCTGTAACTGTAAAGCTACATAGTGTCCAGGTAGATATGTCCAGTAATGTGACCAGTGAAAGTATGCAGTGTTGCTACAGCTGACATTCAAACAAATGCAACACTCACTTGATTGGATGGGGTAAAGGAGAGATGGGCTACCGTCAGTAATTGTAAAGCTATGAAGTTGACCTACTGTTGTTTCTTGGTGGAATAAGTTAGTTTTGACTAAACTAAACTAAAAGTTGTATAATAACTCAGTTTTACTATTACTATTTATTGTTAGGTTTAACATACTGGGAAAAATAAAATGAAAAATGAAAATATTAAATATGCTTTAACTTTTGCACAGAGATCTGACATTTTATTTTTTCTTCCAATACATTAAATTTAGCAAATAAAGAGTGATCTAAAGTATGCATGTGTGCAGGGTGTGCATTTAATTTCACTCAGACGTCTTTTGACTATGTACACTCAAACTTTTGCATATGACCTGATATTGTAGGGGTTTCTGATAAAATGGCCAGTGCATATGAGTACTTTGTCCACCTCTTGTATGTGTTAATGTCTATTTTGCATGTTTTCTGAGCTATGACAAAACGAGGCTCTTACAACCACAGGGCAACCAAACTGGATAAACGACAGGCTTTGCCTATGCATTCTGCTGTACATGCATTTCTTTCATTGTTCGCCTTGACAACTTTTACACCCAACTTCTTCATGCCAACTTCAAGTTTGTTTTCAGAATCTTCCTTCTTTCCTTTTCACCCTCCACCCCTCCACCCCTTCATCATAGTCAGAATATTCTGGTGATACTGTGCTAATTATCCCGGCTCCATTTTGTGTGCAGATGTAGTATGGCTCACACCTCTCGGCTTGCGAGGTTGCCAGGTCCCTTCTTCCCTCCGACACCTAATCAGCTAATAATGGCAGCAAACGAGCATGGGCCACTCCTAATAAATCCAGCTCACTGGAAACCTCTCGCTCTCTCTCACGTCGTCTGCCTTCATTTTAGTGCCTTCTACATTTTAATGTTTCATGCATCGGTGAATTAAAGTAATGTTCCACCCCAAATTGAGAGTGTTTAAATCACCCTTCCACTTTTGGGCGGCGCATGTGTGGGATGAGTATGCTTCCTTTGTGTGGCCTGAGAAAACTCTATTGTACATTCTTTAGCATCTCTGTCTCTCTGAAAAGGTTCTTGTTTTTTTTCCATCTAATTCATATTTTAATCATGAAGCCAGATTATTACGATATATTGTGGAGCAATTTAACCATACATGCAGATTCACTGCATTTGTGTATTTCAACCAAGGCAAATATGTGTTTGGCAGGCAAGAATTTGGCTGCTCATGATCAAAATTGTGTCATGTGTTGTTTCCTAAGTGAAAATAAGTACGGCTACATATTTCAGTATACTGTTACTGTTTATTAGCTATAAGTTATGGCACACATTAAGACACATTTGACCCTTTTACATATAGAACTCAGGTAATACATATCATTTGTGCACTGACATCTTGAGAAAAATGTCATTGTTTAATTTTCTTCACTGTAGAGCTTATTTTCACTTACATAATAAACAAAACACGTACAAAACTGTATTTTTGCACCATCCCATCTTTCCACTCTCCAACAGAAATTTTATTTTTATTTTTTTTTTAATAGAAACATTTAGTTTTCTTATATGATATATTACTGTTTCTTTCAGATACCTTTGAAGCTCTGTAGATAAATGGTGTAAGCTAACATCTGCATTTAAAGCCAGCCTCTGCATATTTCCAAACCACCACTGTCACAGCAACACTGGACAGATCAACATGCTTAAAGGAAAATGCTAACTCTAAAGTTGGTAGGGCAACTAACAGATGCCTGCGTTGACTGAAATCATACAAAGGGCTATTCAACCCAAGTCTAGAGAAAAGGGTCACTTCCTTTCTTGGGCTCCTGGCCACTTGATTTCCTGGACTCCTGTTAACGGTTGGCTGTTGCATCACCAGATGGCCAACACGTATGCCATTTTTCCACCAGGCAGTGTGGTACACTGATCACATGCTTTGTCACGATTTCCACTGTCAATTAACCTTTGGTTACCCTGTTTGCAGGTGTAACATGTGTGCCAATGAAAAGAGGAAGACAGAAATGGTGCTAAATGGTTTGGTTTATGTCTTTCACATAAAAGCAAAGGCAGAGTAAAAGGTAAGTCAGTATTCAAAGCTCCATTATCGCTACCTCAGTTTGTTGATACTTGTGTTAGTGTTAATACTAGACGTTCATGAGAAATCATGTGACCACACAAGCTAAAGAGATTCCCCCATGTTCAAGGCTCTTTTATACAATGGGAATTGAACACAATGGGTACTCAGCCAGTGTGGTGATGGTTCTAGGGTACTGCCCAGTACTAGATAGCGGTGCCACACAGGGGCCTTTACTTAATTATCTACAGTTGCAAAGCAGGTTTCTTTAGATTACTAACTAGTAGTTCATGGGGATTGTCTAATGCACTCTGTTATTAGACATTACTGATGGATTGGGACATAATAGTTCAGTTTCTTCTTACTTTTACAGGGTGTATGTGTAAGTCAGAGCAGGAATTGTGATATGGAGTCTGATAGATTAGGGATCGGATGCTCTCATAAGAACCAGCCTTGTTGTATATCAGGTCGATGACCAACAGGTGTTTCCATGTGTGTGTAAAAAAAAAAAAAGACCGCACTGACTGAGTCCAGAACACATTCCAAGGAGGAAGTATGACTCACCTATCATGAATGCCATTACACAGTTATCCGGGATCTAAACAAATCACTCATTTAATCAGAAACGTCTTGCATTTCAATAAACAACAACAGCAGAAAGAGGAGTCACCTGTGTTTGGAATGTCCGTGCTGAACCTTGGTGTCTGGAAACAGATGGTTTGCTCTTACCTGCGAGAAGACTACACTGTTTTTGATTACTCTAAATGATAAACCATCCAGTCAAATGATCTCAGATGTGCTCATCTCACCTGAAAAAAAGACAGCGCAGGCTTTGTGAAGTGACTCAGATTTCTAGTCCTGATCGTTTCATAATAATAGACTTTTCGCATGCTTCGGCGGCAATTAGCCTCAAAGTGAATGTTTGTTCGTTACAAGCACGCTCGCTGAATGAAATCAAAAGAAGCTGCCGGCATTCAAATCAACACAGACAGCCTTAAGTGAAGTGATTCCTTTACTCATTGCCGGCGAGATTGCCAGAGCCTTCAAAATCCGTCTGCCAGGCCTAATAACGAGACGTCATTCCTTTAAACGGTCATCTTTCCTGGAGAGGTGGAACATTTGTCATTTACGCAAGCTCTCGGTACGTGAGCGTCTGTCGGTGTGAAAGCTCTGCAGCTTGGAGACGGATCCAATTACGCAGGCTGGACATCTCTAACAAGGTGGGAGGAAAAGGATTCCTGGACAAACAACGTCCCGCCATAATGAGCGGCCCTCATTTGAGCGTCTCTCGCCAGCTCTCGGCGGATTGATTCCACCGCAAACGATACAGAGAGACAATGTTTCTCTCTCTTTAAAAAGCCATGGGTGAAACAGGGAATTAAAAGGCTTGAATCTCCACAATCTACCTCCTCAACCCAAACCGCCCCCCACCTCCGAAAGCCTCAAGCATGTACACCAGATTGTCAAACTGAGCTGAAAACTTTGCCTGCTTCTTCACTCAAAACTTCTGAATGCGTGATTATAAATCATGGCGGCCTGTCAATACGAAGACTGGGGGGATGAAGGAGGCAGGGAGGCCGAGGGAAGAAAAGGACCGGATTGAAGAGGAAAAAAAACCTTCACCGGAGGCTCATTTCGCCCCTTTCGCGCGCATAGCTAAACAAGGCATGGATTGTCAATGCGGAGGGAGGGCGTGATCAATGCTCCAGGGCCCAGTGGATCCGCATTGATTTGCGCAACTCCCAGATTTTCGAGCAGGCTCTTCATCAACACAAGCACTTTGTCCTTCCCAAATAATCGGATCGAACGGCGATCCCAAGCGTCCCCGGAGATCAGCATGTCTCTGATGTTAGTGTAAGCAGAGGCCAACTAGGGGCAGCATTCAGCAGGCAGGGACAAAGACAGAGAGTTGGCTCCGACCCCCTACAGGTAATGAGAGTAAAATCTCTCTCCCGTGATCTCGGGCCCAGGAACCGTGTGCCTAAACAAAATGCTAGCTGATTAGCGCACCTATGCCAGCGTGTACAATCCCACGCAGGTAAATATCAGATTCCCGTCTTTTAATCCTCCTCTCTTTTTGGTAAGATAGCCTGCCATGTCTTTAATTTTTGATTCATCCTCTGACAAATGTCCTGAGACATTTTACAGAGAGGCAGGTAATCCTGCAAATTGACCTTCATTTGAATTTTTCATAAAAAGGGAGGGCAAATATGAATAAATCCTTGTCTACTTTTGTTCCACAAAATACATTAATCTGAACGCTTCAAACCCCACCAACCCCCCCAAACCCTGTGTCAGATTACACTCTATCAAACTTCCCTCTAGTCGCACTCACAGAAACCAAAATTTCATTTCTCTTCCAGAATGTGTTTCTGTCAATATAGGAGATATAAATAGCTGAGGGAGACAGTGACCATTCATAAATCTAGCTGAATATTTAAAGAGGGTCTTTGGGCAAGAGAGCAAGGAGAGAGAGCGAGAGAGAGAGAGCGAGAGACTGTAGAGGAAAGGGTTGCTCAAGTTGCTGCTCAATTTGATCAATCGTCCGAGTCCTACCTCTGCACTCGGAAAATTACAATTTGGAATCACGGAATCAGTAGCAGTTTATCATCGGAACGGGACAAGGCTCGGGTGCCTACGTTCCGCGGTAAAGAGAAGGTGCGAGAGGGAGACGACAGGGTGGAATTAAAAAAGAGAGGCTCTGCAAAAGGTCAGTGGAATGTTTAGGAGGTTATTATGACCATTCACCGGTAAATGTGAGCCGAAGTTAAAAATACATCCTGGAGTCGCTCTGCTCGCAGGAAGTTCCCCAATAATTTGGATCGTGATGTTACCAGAATCCTCTTTCACACTAACGAGAACCCTATTCCAGTCATTTTGATTAAAGGTGCTTTGAGCTTGGCTTGTGGGGGTCTATCTAGGGCCACTGAACATAGTTTTGCACATAAAAGGTTTGCTTTTTAATTTTGGCACCATGGAGGACCAGGAAAGGATTCATACTGACCACAGGATACATACGGAGATAGCGGCGGCATAGTAATACTGTGAAAATGTGATGTAATGTGTGAGGTTCATCTCTGCGCAGACTCCCTCTTTTTTCCCCTCTCTCTCTCCCTCTTTCTGTCCAGAGGAGACAGGGCCGGAGGAGAGGAGAGAGACACCGAGACACTGTCTGCAGCTCATTAGAGGACTATTTTAATAAGCTGACTCCAGGCTTGACATGGAAAATTTAGATACCAGGCCCTCCATGTTTTAATTGTTTTAATTAGTCGATATAATTGGTATACCTTATTGAGCTGCTGGAGTGATAGTAATATGCCACTTTCAGTCACAAAAATGACTCTGTTGCTCATTTTTCCACAGTAAGAGGATAGGCTTGCTCAATTAGACGAATGTGCGTGCCACATTCTGTGTAGTTACTGAGGGCTTACGAACAGTGGAAAAGAGTTTCTGATGCTGTTTTGTTGTTGCTCTTTCCGCAGCGGTGTCATCGCGTGGTAAGACTTAAAATGAATTTTAAAGCTAAGACACATTGGTCGGTTTAATGATCTCACTACTGTTGTAGTGTAGCAAGCATTTGTACAAACAGGATAAGATGTATCCAAGTGATGAATATGATGTGCTATCATTATCATAAGTCTATTTTTGTAATGCTAAGTGTATTTAAATTTATATTTTCATTATTGATGTGTTTAATCTGTTCTATTGCTGCTTTTGGAACAAAACTGTGAATCTCAATTTTTGTCCATGTATCTCTTGAAGATTTGAAACTCTGTTGGTCTTTACATTATGTGTAAATTTCCTGATGAATGGACTAAAAGAAATGACCCATAATAACTTGGGAAAAAGTCTGGATCCATAGACCATTTGCATTAAAAGTAAAGTATGTTGTTTTCCTTCTTTTATTAAATGTATCATGTGCAAAATTGGAGACCAAGCTCTCTAGTTAAAAAAGAGCCTTACAACGTATTGACAAATTGTCCACTCTTTGCCTTTATTATGGCTTCCATTCTATTTGAGATAAATTTTTTAAGTTTATTTCAAAGAAATCTGCAGGGAAATTTTTCCACACTTCCAAAGTTCAGTCTTAGAAGTTGGTTGGTGTTAAAATCTGGGTTCTGGGCTGGCCAAGTCAGGATTATTCCTTGTTTGGTTTGGAAATTTTCTTTTTGGAATTCTTTTCTTTTCTCAGTAAGGGTTACTTGACAGCAACACATTATTACAGACCTACAGCATTCCTCTGGTGTTATCTCAGTGGAAGAATTGATATTAACACATGTGAAGCAAGAGTCTAGCTTGTTTTGGTGGTCCATCAGGTCTTGCACAACTGTTCAGACTCCTATTCTATCTGTATATTTTAATTATTTTAATTTGTTTTGGACTCCAGTTTGGAATCTCCTGTTTTTTGACTATACATTATTGTTACTAATGTGGTGCACAGAACTACACTCATCGTCAAAAGATTCATTTCTCAAAAGAATAGTTTCACAAATAGCTGCACCCAGAGGGAATCATCCGAGAGGAATGAAACTTGGTGGGTAGGTTTGACATTGTGAAACATGCAAATGAATCAAGTTTCAAGTGACACTGTGCATGTGACGTAAGCAAGGACAGGCCTCATCGCTGTACCTGACTGATCCAACAGCCATGATTGCAGACATTTAACCCACGCAGTCACAGTACTACATGGATGCAGACCGTTATGACGACTTCCCTTAACACCACATCAACATCGCCAAAAACTGCAACAGTGTCGTGCCAGACATGTCAGCGGGCAGTAGGTCATCTTCAGTGACTAACTCTTGGTGGAGACCACCACCAAAACCGTGTCTGGACGTCATCACCAAAGACTGCAATGGTGTTGTGCCATACTGTCATGGAGTGACTCAGAATGGCAGTGGGTCATCTTCAGTGACGAGCCCTGCTTTTGTCTTGGTGGAGCTGACCAATGAATCTGTGTGTGGAGGCACCATGGTCAGGTTTGTTGTCATGCATCACACGTCCAGTAGGCCTAGTCTCACTCCACCTCCACCCCTACAGCCAAATCTGCTGGAACTGTGAGAATATTCAAGCTGCTTGGGATGGATTATCGCAGGACACCATTAGGAACCTCTACAGCTCCATGCTGAGACGTATGCATGATGCATTAGCAAACATGGCAGCCTGATGCCATACCGAGAGACACTATTTCTGTATGTGCAGCTCAAGAAATATTTTCATTTTACATATATGAAAACACAGCTATAGTACAAGCTATTTGTCTGATACGACAGTGGCCTGAAGCATGGAAAAGGTGGTATATAAATCAAAGTTATCATAATTACCTCACTGTGGCAAAAAGAAAACTGAACTATCCATGTATAACCCAAAATCGATAATATTTAATGCCAAGGGAAGATTAACTGTGACACTGTTGCATTGGCAGTAATTTGACTTGTAAATTAAAAAAAAGGGGGAAAAAAAAAAACATCTGTAGAGCGAGATTGGCACGTTCGTCTGCTGTCGCCCCCAGCTTTCATTTCAGCAATTAATACCCCACACAAGAGTCTTCTGACATTTGTCTATCAAGCACTCTGTGAGTCAGAACCGCTAATTAGTGTCTGCGGAGAGAGAGACAGAGTGAGAGAGAAACAGAGAGACGGAGACAGAGAGAGAGAGACGTTTCCCCCTCTGGTGTTGGTTAATGATCAAACCCAGAGGGCCTGGACTTAGTGACAGGCACAGAAAATAACATCACTTTATAGGAAATATTCACACATTAGCCCTCTAGACCTGCGCCCGATAGGAACTTAATGACAACTCCTCTGTCATACCAACGCAATTAATGCACAGGGGACATAATGCAGTGTTTAGTGCTGGGCCGTAATCAGATATGACTGATTACACCGTTTTCCATGTTGCGTGTCCATGTATGTGACAAAAGCCTGGAGCTTCGGTGTTTTCTGTGTTTCACTGCATTATTTTACATAACAAGCACCACGATGCTCCACGTTTAGGATTCATCACATAATCCCAAACATGGCTGCCAATCTCAGCCCAGTCGACTTCTATTTCCACAGGAGCTGCTCCAACCCCTCTTCTCCTGGGCTAAGAAGTGATTGTTTGTAGTATTCTAATCTGTTTGCGGCCTCCTCTCCTCCGTATTGGTGGCCTGGGTATTAGGAAAGATTCAGTGCTCCTCCAGAAAGCCATGCTACGCAACGTGCGGCCAGGAGATAGCAGGGGATAAAATATGTATTAGTTTTTGCGCCAAAGATTTCATTTTTATACCATGCCGGAAGACAAAAAGCCCGAAACGAGGGAGGGAAAAAGAGCAAGGAGAGAATCTGAATGTATTTGTGTGACGAAGACTTCCCGCCACCACCCCCCAACCCCCCAGCACCTCCACCTCCATCTCCACCCCTCCAGCCCAAGCTCCAAAACAGAAGAACACTGTCAGGGATGGTGAGTTACTTACTTATCATTACCGGCTCGCTTCTCAAGGCCCCTCGGAACATTCAGCCATCTCCACAATCCACTTCCTCTCCTTATTTCTTCCACTTTTGCCTCTCCCTCTTTCTTTCTTTCTTTCTTTTTTTTTTTTTAAGACTCCCCCTCCACACCCCCCTCACCCTCTTCTCTCCTCTTCTCCTCCTGACAAGCCCTGGGTTTTCAGCAAAGAAAGCGAGCATTAATTAAGACAGTGCCAGCTGTAATTTTCTTGGGAAGTAAATTTCTGCACAACTAAAGGTTACGGGGACCTTTTCACTGTCAGAATTTACTACAGCCGCTGAATGTTAATGCAGCTAATGAAGACATGCTCTCAGTCTCTGAACTTAAAAAGTACCACTGCAGGAGAGAAGGGAAGGAAAAGAAGGATGGGGAAGGGAGAAAAAGGAGAGATGACAAAAAAAAGGATGGGGGGCTTGTTGGGGAGGGGGCAAGAAGGAAATCCATTTTGATGAATGCAATCAGATCGGGCGGTGTGCACGTGGAAGCCAGCGTGCATCGTAATTGCAGCGTTTGGGGGGCTTTGTTTTATTCCTGAGGAGGATCAGTGTTACCAGTGAACATATGTTCTGATAAACACTCACACAGCCAGATGGAGAGTCAAACAGAATTCATAATATTGGTGGAACGCTGGGCTGAATAACAGCTGTATCATTTTTGCCTGGGCGAAATAAAATAACCCAAATGCCGGTTGTTTCTATGTGACAGGATTAAGGTATGTATTGTATAGCAGCATTGTGCCATCATTAATACCAAGTCTTTGTTTAGGCTCTTAAAAATAAAGGTTCCTAAATGTTTCTAAGCTTGAATGTAAAGTTATTTTAATTATGTAGAGGTTCTGAAAAGGTTCTTTACACTTTTACTGAAGTGGTTATTTGAAGAACCACACTTTGAAAGTTCTTTGTGGAACCAAAAGTGCTTCTATGGTTTTACCTTTTTTTTTAAATAACTAAATGAATAAACAAACAAAGGCTTCTAAACAGTTCATGGCTTGATGTAGAATGTAGGAACTGTAGAACAATTCTTTAATCAAATCATCACACTCATGTATCTTGTTTGTAAAAATGCTTCAGAATGAAGATATGTGAATTGAAAGATGGAAATTTCATGGAAACAACATGGGTTAAAGGTTGGTCCTAGAATTATCCTTTGGCTTGGAGGGATGTAGAGTAAACCCATTAATTAGTAACTCCAAAAAGGTTCTTCACACTTGTATACCTTATTTATTAAAAAAAAATGTTCTTTGAATAATTATCTACTCAAATGTGTGATTCTTCTATGGTAATGTACCATTTTTGATACCTCACGTCCATTGAACAATCATGAATTTCAGTAGATAGTTCTTCAAAGTGTGACAATGTCAGAGTTATAGACCAATTAAAGGGATTACTAAAGAGATTACCCAACATGCAAGCAATAAACCATTTAGGAAGCTTTATTTGAAACTTCTGGCAATTTCTGAAAGACCTTTTTAAAAATTAAAAGTACCAAGGAGGTTCCTAATTTGTTCTTTCCTTGGATGTAGGGTAAACATCCTTAATTAGTATGTATCTCTGAAAAGGTTCTTCACACCTGTATACCTTACTTATAGAAAATGGTCTTTGAATAACTATCTACTAAAATTTGTGATTCTTCTACGGTAATATGTAATATGGTAAAATTATGGTAATATACCTCACTTCCAAAGATGAATCAAGAATCTTTTTTTGTCAGAGTCACATACCAATTAAAGGGTTTATCCTACATTCAAGCAAAGAACCACTTAGAAACCTCTTTGGCACTTTTATTTAAAATAAATGTTGTTTGGCTTTCAGAAATTCCCAAAAGTTTTAAAATAAGGTGCCAAAGAGGTTCCGAAATAGTTCTTTGCTTGGATGTTGGCTAATCCATTTAACTGGTATGTACCTCTGACATTGTAATATTTTGTATTTGTATATCTTATTTGCAAAAAATAAATAAAATACAAAAAGGTTCTTGATTCCTGTATGGAAGTGAGGTATAAAAATGGCACATTACCATAGAAGAATCTTGAATTTCAGTAGATAGTTGTTCAAAGAACATTTTTGTGAATAAGGTATACAAGTGTGAAGAACCTTTTTAGAGACACATATTAATTAAGGGGGTTTACCCTAGATCCAGGGAAAGAACCAATTAGGAACCTCTTTGGTACTTTTATTTAAAAAAAAAAGGTTTTTGTTTTTCAGACATAGCCAGAAGTTTTAAATAAAGCTACCAAAGAGGTTCCTAAATGGTTCTTTGCTTGGATGTTGGGTAATACTTTTAATTGGTATATAACTCTGACATTTTGAAGAACTATCTACTGAAATTCTTAATTGTTCTATGGAAGTGAGGTATCAAAAATGGCACATTACCATAGAAAAATCAAATAGTTATTGTATATAAGGTATACAAGTATGAAGAACCCTTTCAGAGTTGCATACAAATTAAAGGGGTTTACCCTACATCCAAGAAAAGAACCAATTAGGAACCTTTTTTGGCACCTTTATTTAAAGAAAGGTTTTGGGCTTTTAGGAATTGTTCTAGGACCAGACTTTAATTAGTCTACAGTGTTTAAATTATTTGAAAACACTCACATATCACATTTATGAAAGAACCAGAGATTAAGAGGTTATTCAAGGAAACAAATATGGTTCTTCTAAGATTCTGCTACTCATGAACCACATTTTGGTATCTTTTTTTCTTTTAATGGTACTTTGATGAACCTCAAATAACTCTAGAACCTTTACATTATGTCAATGACGAACCTAGAACAAACCATTATATAATCCAGAACTTTTACATCCTGTGGAAACTCTTCAAACTTTAAACTTCAAACCTGAAGCCTTGTTATTTTTTAAATATAGGTTCTAGATTTTAAATAAACGGTTCTTGGTTTTATGTACAACTGCAGGAAAAGGGTTTAATTGGAACAGAAGATTTATCAAACTTTAGAATGGTTCCTCAAACTTGTATAACTTGTTTACAGAAATGTTCAATGAAGACTTGTGCATTGAAAGTTCAGCATGGAAACAAAAATGGTTCTTCTATGGCACTGAAGTACCTGAAAGGGGTTATCTGATCCAGTACCATAGAAGAATCACTTTTAGTTCTTCAAATAACATTTTTATAACTAAGACATACAACTATAAAGAACCTTTTCAGAATTTGTAGATCAAAGTTACAGATTACTCTAGAATCCTACCTAAAATGCTACAGCCAAGCAAAGAACCATTTAGCAACTTTGCCACATAAAAAAACTGTTTTTGGCTGAGGAGAATTCATTCTAGCACTTCAATCCTTTATTTAGCACTGCAATCCTTTATTTAGCACTGCAAACCTTTATTTAGTCTATAGCAAAGTTTTGAAAATTAGTCTACAACTTGCACATTGTGTTGGGGTTCTCCACATTCACATATCTCATTTAGAATAATGGAAATTGGGGTTTGGGCACCTTTATATTACCCTTAATGAGTCTAGAACCTTTCTGTTATGTGGAAGACAAATCTAAGACAAACCATTAATTGGCCTAGTACTTTTACTTTATTTGGAGCTTCTTTAAACTTACATCTTACATATCACTTACAAAAATGTTCAATGGATGATACACTGAGATGATGCTTCTTTGTAGAACCAAAAGTGGTTCTTCTGTGGTTTTGCTCCGATGAGTGAAGTCAAGCTCAGGCCCAACCATAGTGAAGATGAACTACTGAAGACATCTCTTGAAAGAATGATGGCACTGTTGGTTACTGTGCACTCACATTAAACTCTCTAAGACTAGCAAGGCAGGAATTTGTGGAGCGCTGCTGAGATATTTCAGGATAAACATGGTCCCACCCTTCCAAGGAAGCTTTCAAACGTGAGCAAAGATGGCGGTGAAGGACGCTAACCATGTTGAAAGTAGAGGAGCAGAATAGACTCGTTGTGTTTGGGTGCTGAATTATTTAAATGTGGCCAGAGTGCTAAGGCCAAAGACTGACACATACCATTAGATGCTGTTATTAGGGTTCACTTAATGGGCTGCTTTAGACAAAAATAATAATCCAAACCAACACACACACACTCTTGCATTATTACAGACAGATGCCACAGTCGTGCACACAGCCTCCCCATACGCTCCCTCCCATCCACGCAACCCCGAGCCCGCAGGATGATTTGAAGATAGGGATACAGAGCAGGTCTGTTTCAGCAAGGCCTTGAATTTTCACACATTCAAGCCTCAGCTCGCTGATGGGACAAGAGAGGTGGAGGAGAGAAAACAAACAAAACAAGCTCCCCCCCCACCGCGTTCAAAGAGCGAGATGAGTCTGAACACTGCAATCAAAGGCAAGGTCATAAAAAAGCAGGGCGGGCGCGTGGCGCAGAATTCCTGAAGAAAGTAATATTTAACCTGAGGCGAGAGAATAATTTCACTTTCTCCTGATCAGTTTAAAAAATCTCCCCTGTCAGTGGCGGCAGCTTTATACAAATTAATGGCCTTTAGTGAAAATCTCCTGCGCTTGGGTTATTAATTGTTAAAGTGCATACATTAAACAAAATGAGTAAAAAGTAATTTTAATAAATTATCTTCTCCGCAAACCTGCCCGGAAAATAGCAGGGAAACGCAGCGTGTGATCCGCGCAAAGCACAATCTCTCAAAATAACACAGCATAAATATAAGAGCGAGAGAAGAGAGAGACGCATCGGGAGAAAACGAATGCACTGTCCGGTGCTATCTCATTATTTCCCCGGGAAATTCAGCACAATTAGCTCAGCCTGCTACTCCCTCAAAGAGAGTGCTAATTCCTGGACTACTCCCTAAGCGTGATGTCTCCGGCTGCTCGGCCTGGTTCGGTTCAAGCACGCGAGCTTGGGTTTGCGTGTTCATCAGCGCACGGCCCGAGGTTAACTTCAGTTCACTCGACAGGGCAGGCAGCGGTTTAATTACAGGACTTTCTGGTCAGCTGAGCACGCTTCCGTCAGACGGACAGGTCCGCGTCTTTCTGTTCCACGTATACATGCGTGCTAGGCCTGTCTGAGATGGGTGAACTTTGGAGTGTGAAGTTGTGTCAGAGTTTCTGAAATCTTGTGATAATTAGTTTGTGCATAGGCAACACATCAAAACAGGTTCTATGGTCAAAACATGACTGCGGGATGTCAACATTTAGAAGAGGAAGATTCTGTATGCCACCGTTAATAGGTACGAACTGTCCGCTGTTTGAGACTAGACAGTGAAAGGATACATTTACCCACTATGCACAACAACACTGAAAAAACAGGTATATATCCAGTGTGCTTACCACACTTACACAAGCACAAAACTGCCTAGCATGCTACCCAGGACGCTAGTATCACTACTATGAATGATCCACCATGATAAGCATAAGAAAGTTTGATAAACCTTCAGTATATAGTGTCTTTTTATAATGTTCATATTAATCATCTACAAACCAGTAGTTGATAACTTGTTGATTATCCCTTCATTTTTAAGCAGTCAGTTGAGGATTTCCAGTGCACTGGTAACGCTCTGATTAATGCTTAGTTTTTAGTTACTGTCATTGTTCAAAATGTAGAGTAGAACTAAGGCTAATTTTATTTATGACTTATTTATTATTATGATATCTATCATATAAAATGCACGTGAACCAAGCTGCAAAGAAATTTCAAACCCTTATTTTTCCGTGGTCTTGGTCCCAGTAAGGTTCAATAACAGCATTATTACTGTTGGCTAGTTTGATTTACCCAAGTTGCTCAGTAGCATAATAATAAGCAGCAGGTTAACTACTGCTTATTGGCTTATTAAAGGTGCAACTTTAGTTAAATTATTTTTTTAGTTTAAATCATTCAAAATTAACTAAAATTATCAAGATAATGTGGAGAATTATCCATTCTAATGGTATGTCAAAGACATCTATGTATCATGTTGCGGAGATATCTACTTAGGTAAGCATGCTAACCAGCTAGCCCCAGCCTGTCCCGTCTCGTTATACCACTTTATACGTCAAGAAGTGATAGAAGGTGACTGTAGTGATGAGCCTGCCATCAGTCCAATATAAATGAAGAAGTGGCACTGCTAAGACGGCATATTCTAACCTCTTGTCAATCATGTTGATGGTCCTGCTCCAAGTTCTGTCATTTAAGGATGGGTAACCAATG
>CM067498.1:5011661-5036334 GCA_034552555.1 Semaprochilodus insignis
GAGAGGGAGAGAAAGAGGGAGAATAGAAAGCAAAAAGAAAGAGACAGAAAGAAAGAGTAAGAGATAAAGGAAGAGAGAGATAGTGAGAGTCGACAAAGACAAGAGAAAGGATAGAGAGAGAGAAAGAAATGATGGTAAAAAAGAGAGAGAGAAGCACAGAGAGAGAGAAGAAGAGAGAGAATGCAAGAGACATAGAAAGAAAAGAGATAGAGAGAGAGTGAACGACATTGACTCAAAATGCCTGCATGCTCTTTTCCCCCTTCATGTCCTGATCAGTCTCAGATGCTGGGAATTAACCCCACCCCCTGCCTTTCCTTAGTGTTGTTTTTTATTTAATGAGCGGAGAGGAAGTTAACTCTGGTGGGGGTCCATGCTGTGAGTGTGTGTGTGTTCACAGTAACCTGTAAGTGTGTTTATGGATAATGATGTATGTCTTCCTGTGTGTGTGATGATGTCATGTCACCGTTTCCTTCCTGTATCTGTTTTCATGTCTGTGTAGGATTTTGCATACGATCACATGTGTACATGCATCGGCGTCGGCGGGTTGCTGAGCATTCTCCATGGCTTGGCAGAGGCAGGCAGGTGTGAGAGGTGAGAGAGAGTGAAAGATATACAGCAAGAGAGAGAGGGAAAGAGAGAGAGAGGGAAAGAGAGAGAGAGAGGAAGAGAGAGAGGGAGAGAGAGGGAGAGGAAGTCTGTTTTATTTTATACTGCGGGCCTGTTGCTAATTAATGTTTCTTGGTAGGATTCTGTCGGAGTTGAGTAATGTTTTTGATCTTTATGCCTGATAACTGCATACCTAATGAGATTTCAAAGCTTCTCGAGATGTGTGTGCGCTGCTCCCTGCAATTATTGACAGATGCCTTTTCTTCGCCATTGGGTTCGGCACCATAAATCCTCTGGCTGTAATGAGCTTGAGAAGTGCCACCCTGCCAGTGAGCTAATGAAAGGGAGCGCGAGAGGCGGGGGCAGGAGAGGGAGGGGGGGTGTGTGGAGGGGGGGATCACGCTTCCTTGACACATTTTTTTCTTTAAATGCACTCTGCAGATGTCAGGCCCCCACCGCCAGTGTGTTAAAAAAGAAAAGAGAGAGAGAGAGAGAGAGAGAGAGAGAGAGAACGAGAGAGAGAGACAGTACGGGAGAGTGAGATAGAAGAGAGGAAAAGAGAGCAAGGTAAAAAATAAAACTGAACAGAAAGGAAAAGAAAGAGCGGGGGACAGAAGGAGAGAGGAGGGATGAGCTGGAAGTTTCGACTGGCGGAGAGAGAGATCGGGTTTCGGTCCCATGTTAAGGTCATTTGTCTGCGTTACATAGTTTTTATTTGAAATAGTAGGCGCGTTGTTGCCGAAGTTGACTTTGATTGATACGGCTGCCCTCTCACGCTACTCTGAGCCAGGGCTCTCTTTCTTTCCTCTTCTTCTTTCCTTTCTTTTCTTCTTTTCTTTTTTTCTTCTTTTTCCCCCTTGTTGCTCTGCCTTCCTTTTCTGTTAAACAGGACAGGATAAGACGGAGAAAGAAAGATAGAGAAGGACAGAAGGAGAAAGCGAAGATAGAAACAGAAGAAAAGAGAAGAAGGCAAACCAAAAAATGTGTTCTCTCATTTCTCACTCAGTAGCACGGGACTTTTCACGACAGTGTCCTGATCTTGGGCCGAGAAGAAAGAAAGAGAGACACGGAGGGAATGAGAGGAAGAAAGAGAGGAGAAAGAGAAAGAGAGAGAGAGAGAGAGAGAGAGAGAGAGAGAGGCGCTCCATGCCAAACAGTCGATTTCCTCTGCTCCTCGGTACAGTCATACATCACGGACCCACCCTTCTCTCCTGACAGAATGACGCGTGTCATTTATCAAACGGGCCCTTGCCAGGGAGCCCAGTGTTAGGGGCCGTCTCCCCCTCAGAGAGGAGCCACCGCCTCCACGCCTCTGAGGGGGCCGTGCAATTGAGGGAAGAGGAGAGGGGGGCAGGTGAGAGAGAGAGAGAGAGAGAGAAAGAAAGAGAGAGGGGTCGCGGGGGGGTTAAGAGGGGGAATCCAGTAGTTCCAGTAATAATGCCACTCACCCTCTTACTTTCTTCTAACCCGTATGTGTGACAGGGGAAAGAATTCCAGGGTAGGGCAGAAGGGGGGGTATTGTTTTGTGCTTAAAGGTGGTCTTTTTTATCACTATACAACATCAGTACAAAGAAAGACCCATCTTTCACACTATAAACATAGCTGAGGTCATTCAAACAGCTGGTATGCATTTTAATATGTATACATTCTGAAGTCAGATTAACCCCTTAAACCCCAGATTAACCCCTTTATCTTTATAGTAGTTACCATGTAATTCATAGTAATTACTGAATAATAAAGTATTAATTATCAAATAATAAGCCTAGAGCTTAACAGGTTAACCCTACTGAGTATATTTGAATGTGGTAAATTTTAGAATCAGATGATCAAGTTGCCAGATTATGTAAGGACCTTCATAATTTGCAAAGTAGTTTCATAGTTACCAAATAATTTATAGTAGCTACAGAATCATATGTTATAAGAGTAATAACTAAAAGTCTTGGGTTCCATCGGTTAACTTATGCTGGGCCACAAAATAGAGCGTACTCCGACCTACAAGACTGAAATCATTCAATCACAGTCAGTGCCTACACATTGTTATGCAGTTTGGAGTCAGATTAGGCCTTTAAACCCTAAGGGTCCATACGTGAGCCCACACTTCAATTCTAATATAGCTACATGCACTCCCATTCAAAAGCTTGAAATCACCTTTCAGCTGTTTGGAATCACTTTCTTCATTAATACATTGTCTTTAGTAAAATAATACTGAATTGCAATATCATATATGTTCAGGTATAAATTGAATCTAGTAAAATAATAACTTGTTGGTTTCAAAAAAGTTGTAGGAAGCTAAAATATTTCCAGTGATAAACAGAGCTGAAGATGATAACGATTGAGAAAGCTGTGAAGCATTAATAATTAGCTTCGAATAAAATTAATTTCCAGAAATCTTACATTAGAAAAGAAGTGACCAAATAATCTGGCTGATCAATAGTAATTTGGGAATTACTATAAAAATTATAATTACTACAAGAATTTATAATAAATCAAAAAACTCAAATTAAATGTTATTTAATAACATTTGCTGTCTTTTACCACAGCTTCCTATCATTCCTAAAACATTTAAAATTGTGAATAAACATCCTTTTTACATTTTTGGTGTTAATAACATTTCAATCCACACTGTCCAATGTAGCCTGCTGGTCAATAGCAATTATTAATATGACAGTTGATCCCAAACTTTTGTATCATAGTGTACCAGTAGCCAATAATCAATAGAACTGAATACAGCTCAAGATTAATAACTGACTTCCTGAAGTGCTAGGGTTCAACTTAGGGTTACCCTGTGTTAGGCCACACAATAGACTGAAGTCATTCAGTCATAGTCAGTACTTACTTTTGTGTGGTGTGGAGTCAGATTAAGCTATTCAACCTTCCCCACATCCATTGTTGGGTCAAGTTCTTGGATTCAGGGCCATCCTATGATGGAGCTGTGAACAGTTAATGTTAGAATATATAGGCTTATGCCTGCTCTACGCGATTGTGTGTTCAGTGCGTATTCCAGACCAGGACGACACATATCAGTCAAAACCCAACGGCCTCCTTCTTTCGTCTTCCGCTCCTCCCTCGCTCTCTGCCTGTCTCCTGCCGTCTCTCAAGGGGTCCGCACGAGTGAATTGGCGCTCTCTCGCTTTCCCATGATTCAAAGGAGCATTACCGAAGATGGATGCTCCTTAAAAAAAGAGATTGATGATGGATACAGGGCTGGCCATGTCATTCATCATTTTGAATATTATTTAGACTGGCCGTGTAAAGCTGTAACCTGAGCTGTGTATGTGTGTGTGTGTGTGAAGGGCTGGTGGGGAAGGGGGTGGGTGGGTGTGGGGTGCTAGGCCAGGACATGGGCTTCCTCTGATGGATGAGGAGTTGCTCTAGCCTTGTTTGTTACCAGATACCACTGGAGCCACACAACCGTCCACTCGTTCCCTCGTTCCCAAAGTCTGCTTTTGCCACGGAAGAGTCTAAAATAAAAGTTTAAAAAAGTAGGGGGAAGGGGCTGGTGTGGCATGTGTAAGGGGCGGGGGGGCGGTCGGCGCAGAGTGTGGTTGAAAACAAGCCACAAGAGTGAGTTTGTTTGTCATCGGCCTAGCAGTGTAACCTTGGAAACCTCCCTTTTTTTCCCATAAGTTGCTTCGTTGACACGTTTTTCGGCGAGGTCGTTGTGTTGTGTTTTTTTTTTTTCGTTTTTTTTTTTCTGACAGCCCCTCAGGATGAGGTGACCATTGTCGTCATGGCTGCGAAAGGAGCGGGAACAGCTGGGCTTCATTAAGAGGAAATGAAGTCGACCTTTAAAAAAAAAAAAAAAAAAACCTCACACACACACACACACACCACTCTCGGTGCTCTAATGACACATGAACCTGGGAGTTGCTCCTACAGCACCCAGCTCTGCTGAAAACTGCGCCGCATTCGCTGCCAGCCCTCTTCTTACAGGCATGTACTGTACTGCTGTATTAGCTTCACGGTAGGCCTGTGAGTGGTGACAGGTTCCCGGTAATGGTACAAACTCACCTTCCTCCGCTTTAAAAAGCATTCATTTATTGATTTCCCTCGAACAAACCATAGGTAGACTCTGGTATCCCTACACATGAATGCTTTAAGATGTGTTAGTGTGTGAGGTGATGTCCTACATTAACACCTCGTTAATTGCAGCTGTTGAGCTGCTCTGGTTGAACACGCTGAGTGGGGAGAATCAAGTAGATACTGTGCTTATACAAAAATTCGACTATTTTACATTTTAAGACATCCTCAGACTGCAGCATCTGGTTTCAGTGGTTGGTATAGTGTAGTGGGTATCACCTCCACCTCCCAAGTTGTAGACTGGGGTTTGATCTCCTACCTGGGCGACTACCCTACACTATACCAATAAGGGACTTTGGAGAGGGCTCCTAACGCTATCTTCGCTTACATGTGTAAGAAGCAATCAAACTGTAAGTCACTCTGGATAAGAAATATAGCCGCCAGTAACAGCAGCAAGATACATGGTGCCAACCGACGTTGGAAATTTCGTTCTTTCTTAGTAGATTAATTACAGACAAGAAACTACGACCACAAATGTATTTATCTGTGTTGTTATTAGACAAAAAAAGTCACATGCTATCATTGTGTTCAGAAGTTAGGGACCATCTTAAAATTACTAGACAAGTGTATAAATAGCTAATGGAAGTATACCAATAAAAAAAACAAAATAAAGCTAAGAAATTAGCTATTTTTCCATTGCTCAGGCATGGGGATGCTCTAGTATAGTTGTATTGGTACGTATTACCGATTCAGTCATATCATACAAAGTACAATACAAACTGTGCACAATTCCGGGTGCATTTGTTATTGTACCTTATGGACCGAAATATGTAAGTGTTAATGTATGATATGCAAATGTGAGTTAATGTAAAGAGGCTTTATTAAAAGCTAGTTTGCAGCAATGGATTCAATTATCATGGAATCTTCATACAGTGTAAAGAACAACTGCTTAGCATAAAATATGCAGAAAACTGAAAATCTGGAGTTTTTTTTCTGGACAGTGATGATATATATATCAATGTGTTGATTGTTTTGTGACATCACAGAGTTCAAAGCAGACTTAGTTTCCATGTATGGACTGTATAGAGTGGAGAGCGAATGGTAGATTGGAAAACCTTAGCAATGGTTACATAGTGCAAAAAATAAGAACATATATACACA
This sequence comes from Semaprochilodus insignis, assembly GCA_034552555.1. Lineage (NCBI taxonomy): Eukaryota > Metazoa > Chordata > Actinopteri > Characiformes > Prochilodontidae > Semaprochilodus > Semaprochilodus insignis. The sequence goes on from CM067498.1 coordinate 5,017,449, forward strand.
TGCATGTATGTTATTTTATTTATTTATTTATTTATTTATTTATTTATTTATTTATTGATTGATTTATTTATTTATTCAGCATAGGGTCCCTTTAGGAGACCACCGCAGAAGGAAATGAAAAAAAGGAACAGTCATTCAGCCTGTTTGGCCTTGTGGGTTTCCACTCATGGGGTCCCATGTAAGTAAGCAGAACAGCTCAGGTTCAGTGCTAGCTTGGTCAGATTTTATATGCTAGGGGAAGAAGCGAGAGAGAGAGAGAGAGGGGGGGGGGGGAACTTGGGTAGGGGTAGTGGGGAGAGAGAGAAAGGTTGTTTTGTTTTTGTGTGCTCTTTTCCCCCCTTTCCTTGTTCCCCTCTCTCTCTTCTGCTCTCTCTTTCTCTCTTCTGCTCTCTCTCTCTTTCCTTCACTCCCCTCTCTCTCTCTCTCTCTCTCTCTCTCTCTCTCTCTCTCTTTTTCCAGTTTTATAGCAGGAGACATGATTTATTGTGGCCATCCATCTTTGGGTCTCATCCATCACCTCCTGGTTGCTAGGCAATCATGGCAGCAGCTGTTTGCTTTGACTCAGACAGAGGCACTGTCAATCAAGGCAGGCAGGTGAAAAGCATTAGAAACACGCTATTGTCAGACGGAATAATTAATCAAAGGCAGGAAAGATAATTAAAAAGATATGACCCTTGCTAGCACTTGCTCTGGGTTGTCTGCGAGGGAGGGAGGGAGGTAGGGAGGGAGGTAGAAGAAATACGGAAAAAAAGAAGAAGAGGAGAGGAGATGGTATGGAGGGAAAGGAAGGAAGTGGAAGAAGAGGAAGGCACTGGCGTGTGGCATGTCCTCTCTCTCTCTCTCTCTCTCTCTCTCTCGCTCTCTCTCTGCTTCTCTCTCGCTCCCTCGCTCCCTCGCCTTTCCTCGCAACGCACAGTGAGGGAGTGGAGGCAGGGAAGATAAAGCTCACTCACTCCGTCACTGGCCCAGGTTGTAATTAATTAAAAAGAGATCGGGAGAGAGAGAGCAAAGAGAGAGAGGGAGAAATAATAAAAGGGCTGGCTGAGCAGATGAGAGGGAGAGAAAGAGAGCAAGAGAGAGAGAGTAGAGAAAGAGAAGGAGAGAGAGAGGCGCCACATGAAAGCACAGAGTGCCTTGCTCTGATACGAGCAAATGCTACAAACGCGTACTTTAAAGTGTTCCTCTTCAAACCCGTGTCGCCAGCTCTCTTGCATCCGTGCATGTGTGCGCCCGCGCGCCAGCACTGCGACTTCCACAGAGAGCCTCGGGCCTACATGCCGGCGCGCCTCCTTTAACTGTAGCTCAAGATGTCTCTTTTGAAAGCCGCACACGAGCTCGTTATTTAGAGAGAGCTAATGTTGTTGGGAGATTGAGAGACAGACTATCGTTGGGAGGCCATCGCAGACAGCCACGCCAAGTCTAGAACAGCGCTCCTGTCTCGGGCTACTCCAGAGCTGCCATTCTTTAGAGAGCTGTTCTGGAGCGTGGATCTCGCACCTGTGCAGCCAGAGTCACTGTAGAGACGCACAGAAGAAGGCAGAGATTTACCGCTCCATCCCCAGGCTCTAGTCTGCAGTTTTTTTGGAAAGCACACCTGGATTAAGGGAAAAGTATACATATTGTGCTTAAAGCAGACATTTTAAAAACACTGAGGTAGACACAAATCACCACGCTTGCAGAGGGACGTTCAGCATCAATGAAATATGAGGACGTGTGCTTTTGTATGCTTTCAAGACAAAATGTCCTGACTTTGTAGGAAGAACAGAAACCAACAAAAACGGTTAAGACTTTGTGAGCTGCCCTTTTCCCGAAAAAGCCAGTGACCACTATGTACTTATTTACTCATTAAATGGTTTGAAGAGATTGTATTGTCGCTATCCAAATAAAAGCATGTATCTCCATTTTAATCCATTTTTATTTTTCCATGTCATTTGAACACCACAGCTGTCCTTTACATTGTCTCAAAAATTCATGAAAATTGGACCAGTAGAAATGCTCCAAATGACTTGAAATAAAATCTCTTTATATGAACTTACATTACAAGGTTTTGAACGTTTTGCTGTCTCCTGTAAAGTTAACATTTTGGAGATACATGTTTTTTGTTGGACATCGACAGTATTCAAAGTGATCCACTTCCACAGGGAAGGGGAACGTTGAAGGAAAGTAAAGGAAACAAAAACAAAACAGAAGCTATTTTTATTATTCGCATCACAAGAAGCAGAAACCTTTGGAAAGATATCCCTGCAGATTTCATTGACAAACTGGAAGTAAGTCAGAATGGAAGACAGATTGGAAGGCAAAGGATGGACACACTTAAAAATGGGGTAAAAATATTTATTTTGCTTGGATGAGGCTTCTGTGAGTTTTATTTATCATTGATGTTAGAACTTAATATCATATCTCAGAAATGGCAACTTCAGCAGTAACTTTGCTTTGTTAATGTAACCAGAACCTCCAGGTGTGGTGTTTTGGAGGTGCACTACAGTGACAATAAGTCACTTTTTTCATGATGTTGAAGAAAAGCATAATTTGCACCTGTTTTCTATTTTGACTAGAAATGACACAAATAAAGGATCTCTGACTTTCTGCACAGTACTCTACTTCATCTATTTTTATGAAAAGGGCAAAAACATTTCATTTTGCCTATTGAGATTAGAGTCATTTGGTTTACATTACATATAGTCATACACTACCTAATTAAAAGCTTGGATCCACTTACCATGTGAATATATACCTGTATTTGTAATATATTTCCAATATACAATAATATCCTATGAGCTAGATTTAAGCATTTTTTTTTTCCTTTTTGTTTAAACTGCTGCCGTGCAGTTAGATCACCAGTTGTACAATGCAAAGAATTCTAGATAATATTTTTGTATGATGAGTTTATATCAATGTTTTAAAGCTTTCTTAAAGATTATAGAATTTTCTGTAGGTCTGTTATTTGTTCTAGACATCTAAATTTTCCTCATTTTTTGTTTACAGTTTCTTACTGTCCTACTGACTATTTCAAACCTGTTAAACAGGACTACCATATTACAATCAGTCTGCAACAACATTTGTTTCATATTGTTAAAATCACTGAACTTTACAACACTACTGTGCAGATGACCCTGTGTTCTGATATTATGTGATCATACAATGATGGGACAATATGACAGCAGGACATTTTGCTGCTTCTAACTTGTGCATCTATAGTTTTCACCAGAAATTACATCTTTTCTTTTGAAAAGCTAAAAGATCAGAAACATTGCCTTTTGCAAACTGAGGTTAAGGTTAAGGTTAGAGTTAGGTTTATGTGTAAGTGAATGGGTTGTCTGATGTCTTCATAACTGCCCATTTGATCTGCCATTCTTCTGTAACGAGTTTACATTGAAAGAAAAAACGAGTGATTAATTGTACAAATGTTGGGTTTGTTTATTGCAAATTCAATAGAACCTCTCAGAGAACCTCGTCTTATGCTAACACACCCGATTCAGCTCATGTAGAGCTTGATCATTAACAGCTGAGTTAACACGTGTGTGCAAGCGGGGAAAAACAGTAAATTATGAGTTGTAAGAGGCATTTTGGGAGTGAGACTACGCTTATAATAAGCCTATTAGAACAAGTCCAAACTTCACTGATTAGTTATTTATTTATTTATTTTTTCCAAAAATGTCTGCGTAATTCAATTGTTGAGTTGTAAACAAAGCGGTGGTGATGATAGGAGTCGGTGGTTCTGATGACTACAACACAGGTATAGCTATTTTATTTACTATCCAAAATTAACTGTGAGTCTGCACATGACTTAGGAGTTTTTATAAATGCTAAAATGATGGTAAATCTAAAATTAAATAAATAAACAAATAAAAAAATAAACTCTTTCGGTAGTATGTTCTCATGTATGTACATCAATCAAATCTCAAAACTATATCACTATAGTATATATAATATATATATAATATATCACTATATCACAAAATTCATAATGATTTCATGTAATACATTTGAGGAATGAGAGGAAGCTTTTAGAGGCATTAAATGCTTCGGATGTCTGGTTGCCATCACTGTCACTGTGAAGAATGTGGACTCAGTAAGTTAATCTATAACTGGACATTTAATACCTAATCGCTCTGAATTACTATATTTAATCTAACTCTTTTTAGGAATTGTGGCAAGCTTTCAGTCTAAATTAATTTCTATTAGTCGTTCAAGAAAGTTGTGAAAGAGGCTGCTGGGTAAGTGTAGCCTCTGCTTCTGGTCAAACATTAGAGTAGACAAAATGCATTACACCAACACACCTGCGACAATGCTAGGTGAGCGAATCTTTCATTTGTAAGTCTTTGTTGAATTGGTCTATATTACATCAGTGGCGTCCCAAATTCAAATGCCAGTGTCTGTATTCAAATTCCCTCTTTCTTTCTTTTTTGATATTCAAATTGCATTCGAATGGTGACATTTGTTTTGACAGTCCAAGCGTGTGTGTGTGTGTACGCATGTGTGTGTATGTGTGTTTGAGTACACCTCGGTCCACCCAGACAGACAACAGTGCCTTTTCTACTTTCTCCCCGAGTCTCTCAGGTAATATGAGGTCATGTTGCCTCTAGCAGCAGCAGGTCTCCCATGGGTCTTTTTCTCTGCTTCTTCTTCCTCCTCCTCTGTCCCTCTTTTTTCTTTCTCTCTCTCTCTCTCTCTCTCTCACTCTCTCTCTTTCTCTCACATACACCTACCGGTTTTCCAGTAGTATGAAAAACAAGACTCAGACCCAGCGCTCACATTTCCAACTCAAACACTTACTGTCTTATCAAAAGCTCTTTTATATTTATTAGTGTTTTGTCCTGCTATTTGAACGTTCTAGCTGCTCTTGACATTTTATATTCATATGGCAAAATTACCCAGAATAATAACTCTGCTTATTATCGTCCAGTTAGTGATGAATTGACAGGTTTTCTGATGTTACAGTTTGGGTGCAGTTTGTCCAACAGTGCTGGAACTTGTTTGAAAATGCCACAATTTGAATATCCTCTAAAAACAGCAGCTGCCCTTTACACTGTGTAAACAGTTCTGTGAAGGGATCTGTAGATGCGGTCCAAACTACATGGAATAAAATCTTTTATTGGCGGTCATCTGTTTCTAATTGTCTTTCTGAAATTAGTTTTAGTACAGTTTGTCAAAAACTGTCTAGCCTTCTTTTTTACATGTGAGCAAATTAAAATAATTTCAGAACTTCAACTTCCCTTTACACTCTGTGAAGTTATATAGAAAAACTTCAAAACTAATAAAGTCTTGATATGTGAGTTTACGCTGAGGCGTACTTTTGCTGGGTATGTTCTGTATATCAGATATTTGTTTTTGCAAAATGTACACTATCAATAAATACAAACCGTAGAACAATGCAACACTGAGTTCTTGAGAGATACAGACTTAAGGCTACAATCCATAACACAGCTTTATTCTTCATTTGCTGAAAACAGTGCCTGTCCAGCGCTAACAGCTAAAAACACACAGGCCTTTGCTGTACTCTGAAAAAAACCATCAGTCCATCCGCATTCATGCTCTACAGCTTAAAAGTCTTTGTACAAATGAACCTAAAACAGCCAAACAGAAACATTTCTTCTCTTTAAAACCTAAACCTACTTGCATGAGGCATGTACACCACAACACATTGTGCCAGCACGTTTGTCCCGTTTACTCACGACAGTGAACATCACACTTTTGCAGTGCTATACAGCCTGTATTCCCAGGGGGGCTGCAAACAGTGGCCTGCTGTACTGGACCTTTACTAGGGCCACAATGTGTCTCATGGTAGACCACCTCCATGAAGGAGGCCTGCACTGGTTTGGCAGTTGGCATGGCTCTATCCCATACTTAATATGTCAGGTAACTTCAAATATTCACTTCTGCGTCAAAGCCCCCCCCCCCAAAAAAAATGAATTTGGGACAGCCTTAGAAGATACTGTTTGAGCAGTGTGGGTTTTGTTGAAGAATGGCCCAGTGTCACAGTTTTGGTACAGTTTGTACATTGCTTTCGAAAACATAAACTGTCTTTCATTTTGTGATGAATGGGCCAATCTGACTGCTCCAAAATGACATCTAAGATTTTGAGACATTAGCATGAATGCAGAATGTTACAGAATCAACATTGTTGTGAGGTTTGTGTTAGGACAGTTTGATACAAACTGCATTTTTTGCAGTTTTAGTACAGTTTGTCTCTAAACGCATGGCCTCTGCTTGTTTTGGCTGCAGATGGGATTGGAGCGTCTGGCAGGTTCTGTGCTCCCCCTGGGGCAGTGTGAGGAGTAAGCAGTGTTTGTTAAGTCTTCATCTGATAAAGGAGTCACTCTGATCCACGACACACAGGTGCACGGTTAGCCGCCAGTCAAAACAGCACAAGACATTCACAGTGCCATGCTATGCAGCCTAGCCTTTTTGCTACTGCAGGAGGAATAGCTTTAGCCTTTAGCGTCCCTCTGCACTGCACATATCTCTTAAATTAAAATGATAACAGCACTCCAGAACTTCTGCTGCACATCTTTTCCAGCAAAGAAAAAAAAAAAAAAAAATATATATATATATATATATAGAGAGAGAGAGAGAGAGAGAGAGAGAGAGAGAAAGAGAGAGAATGTCAAGGGTTTTAACTCAGTGTCTAAGTGAGCATTAGCGATGTCTGTGTCAAGCTGGTGACTAAGACGACAGTGTGAGACATCACGCTAAGATGAACAAATCTGCTTTTTTTTTTCTTTTTCTTCACAAGATTTGTATGTTTATACATATCCACTGCATTAGATCATTTTCTAAATTTTTATAATTTTTTCACAGAATCACAGAAATCATAATCTACATTAGGCTGTTAAGTTTTGAGTTATTATTGCCATTTGGTGGACTGTTTATATGTAATTACACAATAATTACGCAGTAATTACACATGAATAATGACAGTACAAGGAAGTAAATCATTCATTAGGTTTGCATTCCACAGAGTTTTTTTGGTAATCAATGTGATAAACAATTTGGTAAAAAATTAAAATGTCTTATTGTATATACAAACACAAATATGGTATCAACTGATAATATCAACATCTATTGTTGCTGCCAGAGTTAAAACTGAAAAAAAAAAAAAAATCAAATAAAAACAGACTGAAAGTGAATTACATGCTTGTTTTTATGTTGGCTGTTTAGTACATATCTGTGGGAAATAAAGGCATTATTTATTGTTATTCTATTCCTATTTTATTCCCTTTACTTGATGCGATATAAGCGATATATTATTTCTGGTAAGGAGTTTGAGTTAGACGCTGTCACACAGGGGCAAAATATCTGTTAAGCAAATCTGCATTTTCCGTCTAATTAATCAATGTAAAGCTCTTGTCTCGGGCTGCGTAATATGTTTAAATGGCTTACCCGCTTAATCTCCCATGTGGCTGAACATGGATCCAATTGATCCATCGTTTTTTCATGAGCTTAAATCTATCGACCTAAACGATCTGAGTGCTGCAATCAAACAACAGGTATAAAAAATGAATTCCCTGTTGCTTATGTTAACCCTGTTGTTGTTCCCAGTGTTTTAGAGTCGTCGGTGTATTGCTTGATAAAGGCCAGCTAATGGTGAAACAATCCAGGGCTTGTAGGCCTTTGAAATGAGGCGGTTAAAATGGTCTCAACATGGTTAGCCATTCAGATTAGTGTGCTAATGTGATATTCCCCAAAAAAACACTTCAGAGAGCCGGTCGGGTATTTTTAGTCCTAATGACTAGTTGCATAGTTCTAGACACAGCCAAAGTCCAACACTATCACATTGCATTGTGCTACTCTACTGTGCGACTGGTGATAAATCTTGAATTTCTTCTAGTCCTGTATTTTTGCAGTACAGTCAAACTATCATAAGGTTGGCATAATATGTGTATGATATATTAGGGGTGGTCAATATGAGTGTATATTCTTAGCATCACAGTACATTTTTCTTGATTGTGGGTAGCATGAGTAATAGTACATGACTATATGTATATACAAATATGTAGATACATTTTAAGGATGATAACTATGCAACTAAGTAATACCAAACAGCTGACTGGGTGTCAATCAATTCGTTCTTTGATGTTTTGTTTTTAAGCATCACAATGTTGTATTTTTGATATTTCACCCACTCTTATTATCTATACTTGAGGTAACATGTGGAAGTAATTAAGGATGGGAATCTAAGGGAACCTTAAAGTTCAGTTCGATTTTGATTCTGATTGCCAAATTGATTCCAGGCATTGATTTTTGATTTCAATAGCTGAGATTATGCATTTTTGCCAGTATTTTACATTAATAAAGAGTATTAGCTTACTTGGAGTAGGAATTTAAATATAGCCTACACCGTGTGCTCTTGTTTATTGGCCAGTTTTATCAACCCTGTAAGGCTGTATCTTTCTACATGCTGAAATTGATAAAATGATCTTACAATTGCCAATAAGGACACGCACACGTTACAGCTCCTCTGATAACAGATTTACATGAGCTGCCAATATGAGGCCTTTCAGGCTCATATGACTAATTGGTTTAAACTGTAATCTACAAAATATTAAATAAGATATACAGAAACAGAGTTATGTTCACTATGGTTTGGGGTCTTATATTTTCTGTGCATGGGAATTGTGACCAATATGTGACTGCGAGCATGTGTGCATTAGAGAGATGCCACATTTTTTCCTACTCGAAGCCAGGCTACGCCACGGAAAGCCCACTTTATAATGTCTCTGGGTGTACATAGGGAATGCAGGGCTTATATAAAAATCTGAATATAACGGTTTTTAATTGGTCCAGAATCTTTCAAGAGAGAATCACAATGCAACAGCAAACCCCTACGCCTAACGTTAGCGTGGACTTCAGCTCTGCTCTAAGCGAAAGTTATTTAAAGTCTGCAACAGAGTGATTTACGAGGTGGGGTTGATTTCTGTCTGTGCCCTCCGCCTTCATCCTGTGGCGCACTTTTATGACACGCTCATCATCATTTCCTGAGAGGATGTCCCTCTCTTGGGCCTGACAAGGCCCCCACTGTTTATGAATTCCTCAGGCCTATTCCAGCTAGCCGGCCAGAGAATTCTCTGGAAAAAAGACAAGCCTGTGTATGTGTGTGTCAAGGGTGTGTCTCAGGCTGACCGTCGTGTAACATCACTGTATTCGCAGTGTATTATTTATATGTCTTGTGCATGTCGGTGCCTTAGCTACGAGTCTGTGTGTTTGGGTGGTATGTGGGAGGCGTTAAATCACTCAGATCAATTGCAGGGCTATGTTATGGAATTCCAGGGCAGGAGCTGGCTGCGGCATCAGACCTCAGAGCGTACAGCTGTCTCACAGTGTCCACTAGCATTCAACTATCCATCTCAGCCATTACACGTCTAGCTTTGTCCTGCAGACAGAGCTGCTAGTCATAATTTGAAAATGCATGAGAATAAATTCACTGAATAAAAGCAATGCTTTGGAACTTGATTCCTACTTTTAAGTCATTGCTACGTATACGAAAAAGTTTATACGAAGTATAAAGTATATACGAAAGTGTGGCAGCTATAAAAATTCTATAAAATTCTTTAGAACTATTTAAGTGAGTGTTTTTGGTAGTAAAACACTATATACCATTAGAATACATACAAACACACATATACTGTAAAGGTGATAAGATTTGTTTTGTGTACTGTATGTCTTGGTGAGCAGAGTACAGGTTCCTGACTGACTCTCCATTGTATGGATTTCTTCAATTCCGTCTGCAGTTGACCTGATTTACTTTAATGAAGGATTGTTCAGGTAAACTAGGCATTGCATGGTAACTGTAAGTACTTAGCCTCCTTGAAGAGAGCTTTGGAAATGGTTAACGAATGCTGACAGATACAAAATGTAAATTTTAATTGCTTTAATTGTATTTATTTGAATGCTAGTCTGTTTTCAAACAAATACACAGTTACTGCCTGGATAAATAGCTCTGTGTATCATTTTTTCAAAGACCTTTGTATCCTACTGCACTACATCACCATAATGCTTTTGGCTTTTGATATAATGTATTTTATCAGTGTAGAGAGATAATACACTTTATTAACGAATCGCAATGTTTATAATTTGAAAATATAGTTTGATATATATATATATATATATATATATATATATATATATATATATATTTCTTTTAAATTTTAAACTATTAGACTTTTCAATCTTGTAAATCATTGTTGTTGGAACAAAACACTGTATCTCCAAAATAGTGACTTTACAGGAGGAAAAAATAATACATACCTTACTTTTTATTTGAATATATATTATTTACTTATATATTATATAAGTAAAATAAGTAAAATGTATTGTAAAGTCCTGTAATCTATTTTGCTATATATATACCTGCAAAGGCTGACACCCTAATACCTTACATAGATTATTATTAACATTAAGCATAGCACATATTAAATTAAGCAGTATTTAGCACATATTAAAACTGTTTTGGCAGAAATGTGCTTTAAACACTAGAAAGGGTTGAGCGCGAATCAGTGCCGACATCACTACAAGGGAGTAAGATGCAGCTTTGGCATTGTTCCCATTGCATGCATATTTACATATGTGATACTGTTTCCCTTAAAATAAACCTGGTTAGTCTTTAATATGTTAAGTTAATGCAAATGGACAAAAAGCATACTCATTTGTATTAAAAAAACAATTTGAGTAAGTAGTTGGCCCAAAACTTTTGATGGGCTGCATACACATAATGGATTGCGCAGTAGATTGTACAGTCATTAATTTAGAAGAAAACTGGCAACCAGCGATTTAACCCTTTCGGGTGCATTGAAACATAAGCTTGTTCTTCCATTATTGAGGACTTTAAGTGTATATGGTTTAAAGAGTTGAGCAAACCTCAAATACAGTATTTCAAAGAAAGAATGGACCTTATGGGTTTCCTGCCTTACTTCAACCGATCTTTGGGGTACATAGAAGAGCCTATAATGAACCGTTTAGTAGGTGGTTTGGTAAAAGATGTTGCATGCTTAAAGAACCTTTGTACAGCTTAAAGAACCTCAGGTAATGCAAAGTCTACAAGGCTTTTTCTACAACCATATGCCCAAGCCAGGAACCCTTTATGAACTGCTATTTTTATAAGGGAAGCAACCAAATCCCCAACAAGCAGTGCTGCAACAGAGGTAGAGTGAGTGAGAGTGAGAGAAGCAATACTTCACCATCTTGTGTGTGTGTGTGTGTAAGGTTGGGGGACTGCTGCGGCTGCGTTTGCTTATCTCTCCATCGTGACACAGGGAACTGCGCTACATTAATACCTGCGATAGGCACTGTCTGCCTCGCACCTCTCTACAATGCAGATAAGCTTCAGCAGTGGAGGATTATCAACACAGCCCCACTTTCTCTCTCTCTCTCCCTCTCTCCCTCTCTCTCACTCCCCCCACTCCCCCACACACTTTATTTATTGTTTAGAGGCAGTGTGTAGGAAAAAAAATAGGATGGAAGGGGACATCAAAAGCATAGTAGGATCTTACATGATTTTCTCCCTTACATCAAAATACTGCTAATAAACCATTTCATTTCAATAGTTTACATATTTACATATTCCCCATATTATATTATGTTTGAAGTGTTTAGTATTACTGTTAGGTGCAGTAAGCATTTATTGGTTAGAACAAACACTACCATTAAAATAAATGCAAACAAATACAATACAATACAATACACTGTGCTTTTAGATATGTCAGTCTGGTAACTTAAAGGAGCGATATGTATATATATTTTTTTAAATATTCCAAAATTAATAAAAATTTTAATGGTAAGTCAATGATGTTTATGCGTCATCTGCAGTGATATCTCCTAACCAGCTAGCCCCAGGCCGTCCCATGTCTTAATACCACTGAAGAGGCGATAGTAGCATTGAGTCTGCCTTCAGTTCCCACATGAAGAAGAAATCACAGCAGAAAGCAAAGAGTAGCGAAAATAGCAGCAAAACAAGACTTAACATTGCCAATATGATGCTCCTAGCAAGTAGAGGTGATGAAGTTTTCAATGATTCTTCAGACTGTTAAGTAAACGGGAGGAGGAGTGAAGAAGGATGACGAGGGACAGTAATGAGTATGAGTTTGACAGATTGCAATTCATCTTACATATTGCTCCTTTAATCATTTCAAAAGCTTTCTTCAAGGAAGCTCAGTATTTACAGCTACCACCCAATACCTAAATATAAAACCAGATGTGCTGTTGATGAAACTGAACAAATTCATCCATACAGATTCCTCAGAAACTAAACAACTACAGTTTTTTTTTAACCAACGTATTAATAATGTTTACAGGCAAAACATGTTACTAAACAGCGTTAAACTTTTTTTCGCACCTCCGAGACTTTTTTTAGCAGTACTGTATATTTCTATTGTAAGCAAATTTAATGCTCAAATTCCTCACATCCTCAGGGCTGGTCTCAATTGTACGTGCATGTGGAGTGATTACTATTGTGTATATAACTGATTGTAGGGAGTATGGCTTCAGTGCAGTTTTGGGTGCTCCCCTGTGGAGCTCTATCCTGCTCACACAATGCTAGGTGGTAACACTTCCTCATCCTTACCGCATGCTGCATCGCTGAATTGTGTGTGTGTTTGTGTGTGTGTGTGTGTGTGTGTGTGTTTGTGTGAGATGAGGCAAGTGCACAAACATGTGAACACACACACACTTTAATTGGGTTCTGAGAGGTTAATGGTCTTCCCAAGCTTAGGCCCTTAGGGTGTGTGCAAATGGCAGTTTAAAAGAGCTTGTACATCTAAACATCTAAACATGAGCCTTTAGTTCTGAAGGGCTTTGATGCAGTCTCTCTCTCTCTCTCTCTCTCTCTCTCTCTCTCTCTCTCTCTCTCTCTCGCTTTTTCACTCACTCTCCCTCTCTCATTGCAGACATATACAAGCCCCTCCACCCCCTCTATGCCGGTTTAACGCCCAGTGCCGCAGGGATCGCTCTTTGGCCCGCTTCGTTTTCCTTCGTTTGGCCTTGCGTGTTAATGAGATAATTAAATGTGGCGTTCCTCTTCCTGTTATATTTCAACCACCTTCTGCGTCCCCCCACCCCTGGACCCCTGGACTGGTCCAGGCCTTTGAAATGGATATGCTATCGGTTCCCAGCTCAGGCCCATGGCCCAGCGGCCCCAGAAGGAGAGACCCCAGTTGAGGCAGTGCAGGCAGGGCCCTGGGTGAGAGGTGCTGACGGCCTCCAAGCAGCAGCAATCCATCATTCATTGTGATTTCAGGAATTACGACGCCAAAATAAAATATCAAGGAGAGATGAATGCCTCAGTTTCCATGTCGCACCGTTCTCGTGTTGCGTTTTTAATTTCCAGCTATGTGTTTAATCACTGAAAGGAAAACAGAATAATCAGAGCTGTGTTACTTGTTTGGAATGCACAATAATGTCAGCAAGTCATTTCCTAAAATAGCCCCATCCGTATAGATTTAAAATTAGGAATTGATGATTACTTAGTGGCGAAATGATGTTGCATTAATTAGCTCATTTTCCAGACCAGCGGATATGATCAAGTCTGTGCACAGAATGCCTTTTTTTTAACCTCTAGGTGATTTACAGAGGGAGGAAATGTGAACCTTAAAGGTATATAGAGGTTTTGATAGAAATTGTGGTAATGAAAAGTCTGCATATGCAAAAATTCAAACTGCAGTCTCTGTAATGCAAATTTATAGTTGCATGAAAAGCATTTGTCTTGAGTTTCTAAAGGAAAGTAGGTTCTTGAATCCAGGAAACGCACACGGATATGGCAAAATTTTGTGCAAAATTTCTGTTTATTTGCTTGTTCAACTTAAAGTATGGGGGGAAAAAGTTACATATAAAACGTGCCATGACATTAACACAGACCACATTTAATGTTTATTGTGTGTTTTTTTTCCCTCAGTATGTTAAAACCAGCAAATAAAATTCATTCAGCATTAAAATGTGCATAAACGTGTTCTCTGAAGAGGACGTGCACTTATTTTCACATAACCATGGGAGTCCGAACTTCTGTATATGTCTGTATAAGACACGAAATTGTATTTTTCAATCTTTTGATGACAGCATTCACAATTTTGTCAGATATTTTGTCAAAAGAGATTTTGGTTTTCAGTTTAAATAATACTAATATTAATATTAATAATCTATAAAAAAAACTAAAACTAGTGCTAATGATAATTCAATAACACCTGCAAAACAACTACAGTAATCACAATAAAAAGTCAATTATAATAATAAATAGACCTGGTAGTAGCTTTATTTGGTTTTGATTGTTGTTCTTATTGTTGTTGTGTTGTTTTTGGAGATATTATGTTTTCTATTACATAAAGCTCGGTAATCAGCTCCTGTAGTTATGTTTGAAAGCTGAGGAATAAATCAGCTGTAGTGAGAGCTCCAGACGGCAGCAGCAACAAAAAAGCAAATGCTTGTGTGTGTGTGTGTGTGTGTGTGTGTGTGTCTGTCTGTCTGTGTGTACGTGTGTGTGTGATGTCAGAAGCTGGGCTTTCTGGAATGGTGGTGTCTTAATTGCGCATCCTGTTTACATCCTATTGTGTTTCATTTCGGCACGTAGCGCACACGGAGTGAGGCGGCACTCTCCTTCCCTCCTTCGCCCTTCAGCCTGCCTCTGTGGTTATGGGGTCAGTGGATACCCTCCCACTAGTGCCCTCCCCTGTCCCATGTATACACATACAGACCACTGCTTTCTGAACTAAACCTCGTATCTCTGTTTATTTCAGTTTTTGACACAATTTGAAAATGCCTGTTGTCCTTTACATTGTGTGTAAACCCCCAAAATCTCCAAGAAATGGCCTAAAATGACTTGGGTGGGTGGGAAGGTACACCGGTTAAGCCGACTTACATTGAAAGTAATGTAAGTCTCCTGCAAAGTTATATTTTTTTGAGAAGCAGTGATACATACTCTCTCTAGAATTATTCCTACAGTCTTGAATAAGCCTGCAGAACTATTGTACTTCCATGTGTGGCAAATGTCACGAAAATGCCCCACAAGCACACAAGAGAGAACTGTGTGGCACCTACCTTATCCAAGGAAAGACAGAAAAAGAGAAAGAGGTTTAATACCTCTATTTTGTACCAATGGAGTATAGACAAGGGAAAGAGAGAGAGAGAGAGAGAAAGAGAGAGCAAGAGATTTTATACCTTTTGATTGTGCCAGTTTCTACAAGTCTGCAACTAACTTTGAACCCTCAAAGTGTGCAACAACTGTGCAACAAGGGGGGTCGGGGGAATCGAATATATGGATACCCAAACATGTCATAGACTTGCTTTACATCAGTGACACTGTGTTTCCACATAGAAACACACAACATTTTATTATTGGAGTTTGTTAAAATGGGATGAAAAGGAAATTGGATATTCTTCAAATGAGACAAAATATGTTCAAGGGTGGGAAGGGCAGGTACAGCGTGGGTGGGAAACACTGAAAACAGAGACCAGAGAGAGTGAGAGAGAGAAAGTGTCAGAGCCTTTTGTGATCACCATTGAGAAAACGGTGCTGGTCTCTGTTTTGCATTCTCTTTTAATTCCCTCTCTCTTTGACCTCTGACGTTCCCAGCAGTCGTCCCCTCTTTTTGAGGCGCATTACTGTAATGCAAATACGTGTTTTACTGTGTTTTATAAGAATGAACTTCAGTGCTGACATTGGAGGGCGGTACCACTCTCTCCGTGGAGGCCTCTGATTGCTGGGTTTCTTGTTGCATCATTAGCTGAGGAGGGTTGTGTGTTTACCAGTGCAGGCAGAACACTGTGGACATTAATGTGTCCTCCCGTGGTTTATGAGCCATTCAGCTCACACAGACACACAGACACACACACACACACTGCCCAGTATAAACTCAATAAAGGATTCACGCACGTACACAAGGAGCTCACAGTCACACAAACACTCGGAGGCATATCCCTTATTTTTAGTGGAAAGAGCCCAAGTGCGTCTCGCAGTCCGTCGCGGCGCATATGAAGTGGCCTCTAGCAGTGGGGGGATTTTATGGAATTAGCGGAGGGCGTATTTGACTTAGTGGGTTAAAGGCTCATTAGGTGGCTCTACACGTTGTTGGCGCTGCAAACACGTTAATATTTCTTAATGACGTGGCGGAGGAAAACAGTCCGATGCTCGGCGCCTGAACCCTGCACCCCCTGTCCCAGGCCCCTACTTTTCATTAATACCGAGTGATTGAGCGGAACATTAGCCGATAACGGCTGCAAGAAGATGACACATATACACTCCAAATGGAGGAATTAAAGCCATAATACAATCAGTCGCTGCCACTGCGGAAAACCTCTCCACTCTGCAGTGGGTGACATTTTCATACTATCTGACTCCCTCTTCTTTCTCTCTCTCTCTCTCTCTCTGTGTCACAGTCATACCCTTGAAGAGATGTTTTTTTTTCTGATCTGTTCCTGTGGATTTCTGCTTTCTCAGAGAGTAAACAAATAAGCAAGGCTCATATGAATTACCCTGCTGTTAATTTAACCAGTTTCTTTGCATCAAAAATGGGAACGCCGGGAGATATTGAAATCCGCTGCAAATTTCCCATCGTCCTTTTCTTCATCTGAGCTTGTATATCATGACTGCCTTATCAGAGCCTACAAATCTGTTGGAAAACATCAGCCTCCCTTTATATTGCATGAGCACACCATGATGATGGAACCAATCGAAATGGTCCAAAATGGCATTAACATATTGTCTGTTTCTGCTTATGTAATGTCTCTAAAGTTTCCAACCTGAATTAACATCTTAAACACCAGTCAGTAGGTCCAAACTTGAGGGCATTACTCTCCTGACTACAACCCACAGTTGCCTCCATGTGCAGAAACTTTTTTTGCCGTCCCAATGCTTATTGTCAACTGAACGACACAGCTGACCCCAGACCCGTTCCCAAGGACCTTAAAGGACGAGCGTCTCTTTGCTGTCTCCGTCCGGCTGGTTATTTCTGGGGAGTGGGGGCTGCTGAGATGGGGAGGTGAATGGGGGAGGAGGGAAGGGTTGTTCGGGTGCACATCAGTTTTTATTAGCTTAATAAATCACCTTTGTTGTCAATCAAGGCACGGAGAATAATTGGATATGGTTGAAGCCTTGCGTGATGGATTATAAATCATTCCAGATTAAATTAAAAGATAATGCACAAACTTAATGGTTTGTGTTTTGCAGTCTAAATTGCCTCGGAGCACTGCTGCTTTCCTGCTTTATTGCACGCCGTTTTTCTCTCCTCTAAAACCCAGCGCGTTTTCTCGCCTTTTATTGCCCCAAACAGAGCCGGTTCCAAGTTGCGGCGTACCGGTTTTCTCTGTTTCACCTCTTGCATGGTGCGTTCAGGTAGGGAGCGCAACGTGCCGGGCTTTTGTTTGTGTGTATGCTCGTGTTTAGATTATGTGTCTGGTTTGATGTCCACCCTTGTAGCTCAGCGAGTGCGCTATCGAATGTAGCACCCGCAATATCATAGGCAATCAGGCCTGCTCAGAAGCCATCCTCAGCTCGCGGCCTGTCCGCCTCCAAATCAGAATAAAGCAAATCTCTTTCTGTTTGCCCGCTCGACGCGGCCAGATTAACCCTGACATCCTCAACAAGCAGGGCTTGCCTCTCAGGTGCCTTCGATGGAAGAGGGGGAAGAAAAAAAGAAAGAGCAAGTCGACCCAATCATGAGGAGGACAGGAGCGAGAGAGGTGTAGAGAAAGAGAGAGAGAGAGACAGAGGCTATATCCTGCACATTAGCGGCGCTGGCCGCCCCTGTCCGTTCGCGCCCTGACAGATCCGCCATTATCATAATCATCCGGAGAACATGACGGGACACTGAAGCGATGATGTCGTTTTATTTGCGGGCGAGGGAGCCCTCCCGCCCCGCAGCGCCCCCTCTCCGCTCCCCTCCCTGGCCCAGGCCGGGCGAGTAGGTCAAATGACATCTTTTGATCAGAGCTGTCCAAAGAGATCAGAGGAGACTGGCAGGTAATGGATATCCTGTGACATGCTGAATGGAAAGAGGCAGAAAGGCAGCGCCTAGATGACTGCAAGGCCCCCATTAGGAGCTTCTCTCTCTCTCTCTCACTCTCTCTCTATTTCTTTCGCTCCCTCCTCACTTCCTCCAAGACCCCTCAGATTGACATCTCTACCTAGTACCTAAATCAGTGAGCCGCCACTGGCTAACACCCAGCATTATGGCTCGGGAAATGCCTATTATTTTGCTGCCAAGCCCATCTGCAAAAGCCTGGAGCTCATATACACTGTAGTGCCTATGTGTTTTTTTGAGGTTTCTGAGTCTTGTTTTTTGTGATGCGCTTTTTGGGTTCGGTGGGGACCACCGTGTTTTAGCTGTTTGGAACATGCAGGTTCTTTTTGTGTTATGTCTGCTGCATTTTGTATGTTTTCTCTGTGCTCGTGTAACGTGTATGGTAGCCTAGCTAAGCGAGGCCCTGGGGATCACAGCAAGCCAGATCTGTTCTCTCCCATTACCCTGCAACCCTCTCTAATGGGAGACTGACACAGCCCTGTGATTCTGTGTGGGAGAGAGAGAGAGAGAGGGGGAGAGAGAAGGCAAAGGAAAATATGCTGAGATAGAATAAAGGAGGAGGGACGCAGAGAGAAACATTGAAAGAAAAACCGTGTGTTGGATAAACAGAGGAAAAAAAAGAGAAAGAGAGTGATTCACATAGAATAATGGAGAGAGGAATATCATGCACGCTTATCTAGCCAGAACCACCCCTCTCTCTCTCTCTCTCTCTCTCTCTCTCTCTTTCTCTCTCGGGATATCCCTCTGTGCATGTGCATGTGTGCGTGTGTGCGTGTTAGTGACCTCTGGTTGCCCTGCACTTTAGGAATGTGACTGCTCCAAGTGGCATACATCCGAATAACAAAGGCGAGCGGGCGGATAATTTGCTGGAGCTCAACCCCCCG
>CM067498.1:5036834-5051921 GCA_034552555.1 Semaprochilodus insignis
ATTCTGAATGCATTGGGAATATATCTGGAATTTGTTTCCATGCCCAATGTCAAATGTCAGCTAGAGTGTGTATAAAACCCCTCAGCATTGGGCTGTGGATCAGCAGAACTGTGTTCTTTGGACTGACAGAGCTCCATTCATTACCTTTGGGATGAGCTGTAATTGTGATCAAAAACTAATCATTTAACACGAATACAAGCTGAACAAAATCTCCATCATTACCTTTACAGGAAATAAAACCTTTGTATGAGCAGGTGTCTCAAAACTTATGTGTATAGACTTACAGTGTATGTGCTCAGTCAGAAATGAACAAGCACAGCTCGGGCTGATCTCAGGGTCAGACCTAGGACTAGTATCATATAGGTTGAGTGATTGACTGGTCATTTATTGCGCTGGAAAAGCTTTATTTAATCAGAACATTATATTTATATTATATATTTAATATATTTACATACCAAAAGTTGTGGGATAGCAGCATGTAAGTTGATTATGAAGTGGTGTTACCTCAGGGAGCAGCTTGGTAATGCTCACACCTGTATAAGTTGCAAGATGTCATCATGTGAGTGAGGTTAAACACTGGCCCGGCCTGCTCATGGCACAGATGTGTGGGCATTTAACATTCCCTGATCCACAGTGTCATATGTGTACCAGGAATACACCTTAAAAAGCATTACCATCCACAGTGGAGTATTCCGCAGGTCAGTGCAGCCTTCCTTAGCTTCCATGGGATATGCGAACAGAGGAAACACCAGAGTGCCTCTGTTAACACCACAACACTTCACCTGGGCTCATGAGGTTTCTTACTGGACCCTAGAGGACTGGCAACATGTGGGGTGGTCTGATGAGTCACGGTACCGATTGTTCTGGGCTGATGGTAAATGTGGTGCAGACCCCATGGAGCCATGGACCCCACCTGTCAACAAGGCACTGTTCTGGCTGGTAGTGGTTCCATACTGGTACGGGTTGTGTTCTCATGGCATGGGCTGGAACCTCCAGTCATGCCCCATTCTCCCATTCCGATAATGTGTCGACGCTTTCTGTTGCAGTGCTCTTTCTTCTTCCTAACTCACCTCCCAGTTCTGATAAATCACATATCTCCTTTGTTATATCTAGCCTAACTGGTAAAGCTTTGGAATGGGCTACTGCAGTTTGGTCTGCTTATGAACAAGGCACATATGAACGATTCTCAGTGACTTTAAAGCTGTGTTTTATCACCCTCACGAGGGTAGATCTTCTGGGGAATTACTGGCCCAGATGCACCAGGGGAGCTGTTCTGTAGCGGAATATTCGCTGGAGTTTCGTACTGTGGCTGCTGGCAGTGGGTGGAACAAACCACTTAACCACTTGTGACTTAATCAGGACATTATCGGGACGATGGTTTGTCATTGGATGAACTCATTGCTCTAACCATCTGGCTTGATCAACTCAAGCACAGATCAGTTCCGGTTTCCCGTCGGACCAGATTAATTTGTGCACCCCAGACGCCACAGTACTTCCCCATGGCAACCCCGTGCCTTTAGGGAGCAGTTCTGAGGAGCCCATGCAGTGTGACTCATCCCATCTGTCTCTGGAGGAAAGGCTTTGCTGTCTGCATGGAGGCCTCTGCATGTACAGCGGAGCTGCTGGCCATGCACTACATGACTGTTGGACCCATCCACAAAGACCTCTGGTACGATCCCTGGACAAGCTGTGGAGTCTACCCCACTCGCCAGAGTTGTGAGTAGTCTCATGCCGAGTATGGTCACAAGGTCTTTGCTGATACCCATCACACTACACTGTCAAGGATTTTCTTGTGTTTTTCCAGCTCTGATCGACTGGAGCAGAGAGGAACTTCATCCAGTCCCAGGTCACCAGCCAGCATTGATTAACCGTGGCCTCATTTAAAAACCCACTGAGGCTATCTGCATTGGTTGGGAACCCAGTTGTTCGTGGGGTCATCTCACAAACCACCCTAACAGACCTTGTATTGACAATATCCGTTCCTCGTTCCTCAATCTTCTTTCTGCAAAATGGCTCAATTCTTGTCAGGCTCATTGGTCTTTGTTTTTCCTCTCTTGTTTCAATTTTACAATCACATGTAATCCAGGGATTTGTAACACCAAAGCTGATGCTCTATCCCGAATCTTTGAAGTTGAACAAAATAATCTTGCTGAACCCAAACCCGTTCTTGATCAGAGGTTGATTTTGGTTCCCATTTGGTGGGAGATTGAGGACGAAATTAAGCAAGTAAATTCTGTAGAACATATCCCGGAGTCATGTCCTCCTGATAAGTCATTCGTTCCTCAACAATTCCATGATCGATTAATCACCTGGGCTCATACTTCCCTCACCTCTGGTCATCCCTGAGAGACTAGGACTCTCCAACTTCTCTCTGGTAAGTATTGGTGGGAGAATATGAGTTCCGACATGGATTTGTTTCATCATGTACCGTCTGTTCTCAGTGCAGAACACCACGCATGCTTCCTGCAGGAAAATGAATGCCCTTACCTATTCCGTCTCGCCCTTGGTCTCACCTTACTGTCGACTTAATCACTGATCTTCCAAATTCACAGGGCAATACCATTATCCTCACTATTATTGATTGGTTTTCCTGTGGGGTTTGTTTCATTCCTTTTTGGCAATTACCAACCATGTTCCAAACTGCTGAATGTCTATTTAATCATGTCTTCTGTTTTTTTGGTAGACCTGAGGATGTAGTGTCTCATAGAGGTACCCAGTTTACCTCCCAGGTTTGGACAGCTTTCATGGAAAAGCTGGATATCTCTGTCAGCCTCATCTCAGGGTACCATCCTCAAGGCAATGGACAGTACAAAAGAATGAATCAAGAGCTTGGGAAATTCCTTAATTTTAATGTATTTAATTTAATGTAATAATCATAATAATCAAAATGACTGGTCAGTTTATTTACCCTTGGCAGAAATGGTTCAAAATTGCCTTACCAGTTCTACCACATCCATCACCCCTTTTTAGTGTATGCTTGGTTACCAAACCCCTTTAATGCCTTGATCATTTCAGCCATCAGATGTACCCTCTGTGGAGCACTGGATGCGAAGGAGTGAGGATGTATGGGAGGAAACCCACCAGCGCATTGAATCTGTGCTGCAACGCAACAAGCACTTCGCTGATAGGTGCCGTGATGACACCCCCTCATATGTTCCGAATGTGGTTGTCGACTCGGGACTTCAGGTTTTCTGAGGGGAGTATAGAACTTTTGCCTAAGTACGTTGGTCCATTCAAATTCATCAGTAAAATCAATGATGTCACTTACAAGCTCATGCTTCCAGCACAATACCGCGTCTGTCCCTCATTCCATGTCTCCTTGTTGAAGCCTGTAGTCCCTGGCCCGTTGAACAAGGCACTGCCCGAAGCCACGGTTCCTCCACCGGTTGCTGTCGAAGGTGCTCGCATGTATGCTGTCTGTAGGCTACTGGACTCCAGAAGGAGAGGTGTGACCCTCCAACACCTTGTCGACTGGGAGGGCTATGGGCCTGAGGAGAGGAGCTGGGTACCTACAGCAGATGTCCTGGATCCGGCTCTTATCAAAGAGTTTCATCGTTGCCATCCATCCTGTCCTGCTCCCAGGCACAGGGCTCGTCCTAGTCTGTTGTCCTTGAGCCCTTTAGCTGGTCGCCGATCTGGTTGTCCTAGGTGTCTGTCCCTAAGCCCCTCCGTTGGCCGTTGAAGCGGTCATCCAGTAAGGAGGGTCCCTGTACCAAGCAGCGACAGGTCTGAGAGTTTCCCCGGTGCCTCCGACCTCCCGAACTCCATCTCCCACCACCTGATGGCATCATAGCCACATGGCCGTAACCCTCTTATCACATCCCATTCTCCCGTTCCTCATCCCCCGAATACTAATCACATATGCTGCATCTGAAATGGCGTACTTCCATTCTATACAGTACACGAAAGCAGTATGTGAGAATAGTTAGTATGACCAAATCCGTAGTGTACATAAAGCAGTAGGCAAAAGTTCCTTGGATGTTGTATTACATCGGGAGAGGTTCTGAAGTATGCGAGTACAGCACGCGGTCCTATCCCACCAGTGCTGAAGAGCCTTTTAAAGCAGAGGGACATTATTCAAAGTGGCTGTTCGGTGGAGACGGCTGCGTACCAGTGTAAGTAATGTTAGCTTTGAGCAAACAAACAAAAACGTTATTTATGAAAAATAACAAACAAGGGAGATTTATAGTGGATTACCGTCTCGTTATATCTGTTGTTTACAGTTTAGATAAGCTGAAGTAAGAACGTAATGCGTTTGTCTAGCCTTACTGGCTAGTAGTGTTGAGATATTAGCTTTAAGATATTAAAATTTATATGTTGGCTTTTGAACTCAACCTGTCCTTGATTAACACTGGGAGCATGAGGCGTAAATGCTGCTGTCTGCAGGTAAAGTTAGCCGTGTGTTTTACGTTAACATTGTTAGCACATGTTTGTTAGCACACGGATGTAGTTCAGTGAAAGAGGACCCTTTGTGCATGAAAGTAAAGTTTTTCAGCCTGCTTTTCACAGTCGCGAGGTTTTTTGCTGTGTTTGTTGCCGATTGACGTTACCAGGTGAATACGAAGCGACGACCTCCGTTCGGCGGTGTTAACGAGCTGAGCCAGTTTAATCAGTGTTAATATGTACAGGAACTTCTCTCATGGTGTAAATATATTACTGATAGTGAGTAGCTAGTGAGGCCCTGTTCACCAGAGGAACAAAACCTGCAATCAGAGAAATTTAGTCAATTCCGAAAGCCAAAATCTGCTTTGTATTGAAAAGCAATGCTACAAATGCGCAGTGGTGAGCCTTTTCCTGTCCCCCCACCAGCACCCTCTCCCAGATCATTTAAATGAATATAAATGAACTGATGCTTATGTCTTTTGTGCATTGTGTTTTAGAGCCTTTGTGTGGAGCAGAAGTTGGATGAGAAGGTTATTCCCAGTCATGTGCTCTGGGACATCATCAGACCAAAATGCTAAGTGCTGCTTTTGTTGCTAAAGTTACAAGCAAACCATCAGTGAATGCGTTACTCGTGTGTTATGTTTTTCCAGTTATTGTGCTTGTGAATTTTGTTGGAGAGTGAGGATCTCCCTGTGAGGAACAGCAGAACAGAAAAGAACTTTTGCCAGTTGGTGAGACACACAGAGATGCAGGAGAGAGAAAGTGAGAGAGGGGGACACTGAAAGGAAGAAGAAAAGGGGGAGAGATGGAGACAGGTTGAGGAGAAGAGGAAAGATGGGGCAAATCAGAGAATGAGAGGAGAACTAGCGGTACCGGGTCAGAAGAGCCTGAAACCACTTTTTATGTGCTTGTGAATAAAATACAGAGTTAAGATGAACTACTGACTCAAGTGGCATTATTTCTTATGAAATGTTTGAGTACATGTTGATGCAAAGTTATGTTGCATGTTCTCTGATGCCTGTTCTCCTAATGTTCCCAAACTAGAATCAGAACAGTCAAATAATAGTCTTGTAATACTGGCTTTAGCTTATTTTTAAAATTGTTTTAGTTCTGTCATGTTTTCACTTGTGCTATGTTGGAGTCCTCTTTAAAGGACATTGTTTTTCTTCATCTTGGTCTATTTTATCTTCTCGAATTCTTATTAAAAATTGACGGATGTATCAAAACATGAGTGAGTGTCTAATATGTACCATAATAATGTTCAGAAGGAAAGTCGCTTTGGTAGGTAAAGCTGGCACTGGTGATGAGATATCACAGGGGAGAGAATGTGCGGTCATTGGTAAGATGGCGGATGTAATGCGTCTGAGAATGTGTGCATACTGCTTAATCGCTAAGCGATAATAGATACTAGTAGATACTTCTTTAAAGGCTGAGCAGTATGTACTAGACTGAATTCAGTATGTACTGCTTAAGTGTGCCATTTCGGATGCAGCCTCACACCTGTTCACAATTTACTCCGTTTGTACATATAACCCTTTGTTTGTTCAGTTTGTCACGAAGTATTGCCAGCCCTGTTTGCATACTGAGCGTTCTCTCTTGCTGTCTCTGTTTGCTATGTCTGGTTATCGACTCTTCTTTGTATTATTAGTTGGTTTTCGCTTTTGGTTTGTTTGCTGGTCTGTCTGCTTCTGTGGTTTTCAACTTCTGTCTGTGCTCCTGGTTTTGACTCTGTTATGTTTACCTGGCTGTTTCTATTGAGCCTAACTGTCAACTTGTTTAATAAAACCTATTTTGCTTTTAGCTCTGCTTGTGTTAAACTAAGTTTTTTGATTCTGACAAATACAAAATTTCTCTACAATGAAACATTTTGTACCAATGGGTTGGTTTAATCATCTCAACCATTTAATTAGGCAAAAACTCCAGAAAATCAGTGGAATTCCCTTTAGGTACTGTCCTCTATCGCTGTTTGTAGACATTGTTATGCAGTTTTACTATTGCATTTTAAATTTTTGTTTTTTTACATTTACATAACTTTGCATAAGTTGGTATGCATTTTACATTTACACTGTTGTATAACTGCTGTTAAACAGTGTGAAAGGCAATGCTTACAACAAGTTATACAGATTTTCTTTACACAATAAAAAGTATAAACCAACTGCATATCCCCCTTGTTATTAACTGTATGTCTTAGAACTTTCTCCGGTTATTAGTAATAGATCAGTCAACTATGCATAAATAAGAAATAAATGAGATTTCAACCAGCTTATATTAAGATCTCAGTGGTCTTTTATGTTTCTTTTATGTCTAAATGAAAGCTTGTTCTCTTTAAAGTTTCCTATAGGCCATTAATTAGAAATATCTCAGAAATCTTTCAGCAGTCTAGCAGTGTTGAAAGAGATCGTAGGCTTTTCTCATTTGTCTCTGGAATGTCTTGTAATTAAATGCTTAGGTTAATCTCGTTTTTTCTCTGTAGCGGGGTTTAGCAGAAAGAATTCAGCAATGGGTTATCTTTCATTAATACGATTAAGAAATGCTCTGTTTCTCATTAGTTAAATCAATATCTCAGATATGCAATATCTCATGCCATTAGGTACATGATCTTCCTAAGGACCCACATTCCAGTTTATTTCTCTGTTTACATACTGATACGTAATGTAAACTAAATAGCTTTCTGGGCTGGTTCAGTTGCCTATTTGCTTTGGGTGCAGTCATTTGATTTCACATGAACTGAGTAATCAGATAGACTGGTTCAGATAGAACATAATTCCCTCTGCAGACACAGTTAAAGGGAACACTACATGTCCAAAATAATCTAGACCCTTTCAAGTGAATGTGGACCCTTATCTGGGATAATTTGCCTAGGCTTGGATGCCTATTCCAAGATAGCTATGAATTCTATGCAGGGCTAGGGTAGTTTATGCTGGTCTGGTGGTCGCTTAGCTAGCAAGTCTGGGTTGTGCGTAAAAGGAATACACTATAAAAAGGATTACCACCCACAGTGGGCCGTTAATGATCATGACCGGTGGGGTCTGGCTACCATTGTCCATGTGACACTGACACTTGAATTCTGCTGGAATGTTAAAAATGTTCAGTGATCAGTAAATATGTTTAAACTGCAGGTTAGGACTTGTTTTTTTCTTTGAAACCCAAAACAAAAATAAATTTAACCTGTTTAATTCATGCAATAGTGAAAAAAGTGGCAAATTTAAAGATAGACTGTGAAAAACTTGTATGGAGTATCTAAAAAGAATTTTAGAAAAATAAGAAATATAAAAAGAAATAGGCTTATAACAAGTAAAATAGTACAACAAACTTTTAAAACAAATAATTCTGATAAAATTCACAAAAATAAGGATAGAATCATTATAACCATTATTATTATTCTGAATGCATTGGAAATATAATTGGAATACAAGTTTTCCATGCCCAATATTACAACATCATGACAAAATCGTGACCAGTGTGGAGTGATGCACTCTTTGTAAATGCAGCAGACATGTCGGCTGAGAAGTTTTAATTGCTAATATATTTAAGTCATACTGAGCTGTGTTGGTATGTCTGCTGGGCTGTTAAAAAAGTGATCTGTAAATATGTTTAAACTGCAGTTTGGTATTTTTTTTTCTTTGAAACCCAAAACAAAAATACATTTAGCCTATTTAATCCATGCTACAGTGAAAAAAGTGTAAAAATTATGAAAGACTGTGAAAAGCCGTGCTCGGTATTCGGCCCTTGGCCAAATGTTTCATTTTGTTCGGTTTCGGCCCTAAATTTTATTTTGGTGTATTTCACAACTTATTCAGGACATATAACTACAACATACCTGCATACACACATACACAATCCCTTTCTCTGAATGTGTTCTGCAACAGCACACAACTCTACAAATGTAGCAAAATGAAGAAAGATAAAAGATTAAGCACGTTTCTAGGACTGTGGATCAGCGGAACTGTATTTTTGGACTGACAGAGCTCCATTCATTACCTTTGGGATGAGCTGTAATTGTGATCAAAAACGAATCATATAACACCAGTACCTGACCTCACTATCACTCTTAAATCCAATCAAATTTTCACTGCAAATATCAAGCGTGAAGCCTTCCAAGAAGAATACAAGCTGTTACTGAAACAAACGAGGGGACAAAATCTCCATTATTACCTTTACAGGAAATAAAACCTTTGTATGAGCAGGTGTCTGAAAACTTATGTGTATAGACTTACAGTGTATGTGCTCAGTCAGAAATGAACAAGCACAGCTAAGGCTGATCTCAGGGTCAGACCTAGGACTAGTATCATACAGGCTGAGTGATTGACTGGTCATTTATTGCGCTGCAAAAGCTTTATTTAATCAGAACAGTCGATATGCTTATATTTACATACCAAAAGTCATGGGATAGCAGCATGTAAGTTGATTATGAAGTTGTGTTACCTCAGGGAGCAGCTTGGTAATGCTCACACCTGTATAAGCTGTAAGGTGTCATCATGTGAGTGAGGTTAAACACTGGCCGGCCAACTCATGGCACAGATGTGTGGGCATTTAACATTCCCTGATCCACAGTGTCATGTGTGTACCAGGAATACACCTTAAAAAGCATTACCACCCACAGTGGGGTATTCCACAGATCGGTGCAGCCTTCTTTAGCTTCCATGGGATATGCGAACAGGGAAACACCAGAGTGCCTCTGTTAACACCACAACACCTCACCTGGGCTCATGAGGTTTCTTACTGGGCCCTATAGGACTGGCAACATGTGGGGTGGTCCGATGAGTCACGGTACCAACTGTTCTTGGCTGATGTAGGTGTGGCACAGACTTGTCATTGAGTGGTGTCATTGACTGGTGCCTGCTATGTTTCACCACTTGGTGACCAGTTACAGCCCTTCATGGGTTTCAAACTTGTGGAAAGCCTTCCCAGAAGAGCTGAAGCCGGTATAGCTGCAAAGGGTGGGCCGACATCATACTGAACCCTATGGAATAAGCATTCAAAGTTCATATGTGTGTGAAGGCAGAAGAGCGAATACTTTTGGCAATATAGTGTACAATGCTGTTGATGGTAAAATAGTGGTAATTATGAAGAAACAAGTTAACTGTAAAAGTTCTCAGGGAGAACATTAGAGGTGGACGTCTTGTTCCCATCAACACCACAATATTGATAATATTGACACAGTACTAAATTTCTCTACAATGAAGCATTTTATACCAAAGCAGTCTGAATGGCTCTGTTTAACCATCTCAACCATTTAATTGAGCAAAGACTCCAGAAAATCAGTGGCATTTCCTATAAATACTGTTCTCTGTCACTGTTTGTAGACATTGATATGCAGTTTTACTACTTACTGCATTCTAAAATATTGTTTTTTACATTATGTAACTTTGCATAAGTTGGTATGCATTTTACATTTACACTGTTGTATAACTGCTGTTAAGCAGTGTAAAGGGCAATGCTTACAATTCAGTTGTTTCTTATGTTTCTTATGTGTCTTTTTTTTATGTCGTTTTCTTCTCCTTAGCGGGGTTTAGTAGAAAGAATTCAGCAATGGGTTATTAGTTATATCAATATCAATATATTATATCAGTTTCTCATTAGTTATATCAATATCTCAGATATGCAATATCTCATGCCATTAGGTACATGATTCTCTTAAGAATCCACGTCTTAGTTCCATCTTATTTCTCTGTTTACATACTGATACGTAATGTAAACTAAATAGCTTTCTGTGCTGGTTCAGTTGCCTATTTGCTTTGGGTGCAGTCTTTTTGATTCACATGAACTGATGGATCAGATAGACTGGTTCAGATAAAACATTATCCCTCTGCAGACACAGTTAAAGGGAACACTACATGTCCAAAAGTATCTAGACCCTTTCAAGTGAATGTGGACCCTTATCTAAGATAACTTGCCTAGATTTGGCTCGCCTAGTGCTGAGACACAGTCCAGTACAGCAATCAACATTTATAGTTTTCCATACATGCAAACCTTACCAAGATTCCAAGATAGCTATGAATTCTATGCAGGGCTAGGCTAGTTTACGCTGGTCTGGTGTCACTCCATTTGAACAGACAATCACATCCACCTTCAACGCAGGAGGCCTCTTGCACATATTTTGCAGGTCAGTGCAGTGTTCTTTAGCTTCCATGGGATACGCGAGCAGAAGACCCACTGTGAAGTGCCTGTGTTGGGCAATTGTGAAGGTTAGGGAGCCAGTCAAGTGCCTTTCAGTCTTTGGTCTTGGATTTTAAGCTATAAATAAGTGACATTTTATTTCCCGAAAAGTTGGGATAGTATATGAAATACTAATAAAACCATAAAGCAGTGATTATTAAATGAGGTTTGATATATATTGAATTTATATATAAGTGTGTGTGTGTGTGTGTGTGTGTGTGTGTGTATTCCAAATATGATGCTTCCAACCCATTCCAAAAGTTGTTAGAGGCTATTTTGCCATTGTTATGTTATTTTGTTATTTCGTTTGTTATGTACGTCTTCAGCTATGGAACTGTACAGGACCTTTATTATCTTATTTTGAGCATATAAAGACATGTTTCATTTGTATTATTGTCCTACGCTGTTACTGTTGTATTGTATTCTTAAACCATGTGTAGTATCTTGATTGAAGTTCAGAGCAGTTATTCATTTATTTTAGATATTACTATTTGGGTCATTGAACAGAGAAAGGTCCAGATGAACAGCAATTAAGATAAGAGGAAATAAGGCCAAAATGGGGAAATTACTAACCGGGCTCATGCACTGGTATCTTGGTAAGAGTGTTAGTGTGCTAAATCAGATGCAGAGGCTGCAGCAAATAATGGAAACCTGCCATGAAAACAGGAAAACTTTCAGACACATTTAAAAAAGAACCTTTTAAGTAGCTAGACAATAGCACATTTTCTTAAGTAGCAATGTAAATTGTGGTCACAATCTGGTAAATCCCTACATTTGATGTGATGACTATTTTGCCTTGCGACATCTTGCATGTTCCATAATAATTGTAAAAACGTATATGATATTATATTATATATATTTAGGCTAAACCATTATTTCAGAACTATCATGGAACAACACTTCAGGCATCAGGCAACAGGTTCATAACAATTTCATGTAATAACTTTCTGTGAGGGAGCTTTTAGGGTCAGTGTACACTTCAGACATCTGGTTCCTATCATTGTCGCTGTGAATAGTTCAAACTTGTTATCTTTAGGCACAGCATTTCACATTAAGCAACCCTGAATGACTTGCATGACTTGAATGGCTTGATTGCATCTTAATGTTTCAGTTACGCAAAAAAATGTTGGAATTCCCCTTTAAGAATCATCATCATCATCATCATCATCTCTGTATACACTCTTTATACAAATTTCCTGCTAACTCTATATACTCCTTATACAAGAATCTTGGTAACTCTAAATACTCATTATTCAATAATCTTATTAACGCTATATCCTCCTTATACAGGAATCTTATTAAATCTATTTACTCCTTATATAAGAATCTTATTAACTCTATATACTCCTTATACAAGAATCTTGTTAATTCTATATTCTCCATATACTGCTTATTCAAAATTAGGTCAACTTCCCATTACAAACTAAAAGATTAAATCTAATTTTATATATTTGGTCTCTTTGTTTCCAGGAATTTGCTCCTGAAAAAAAGCCAATTCTTCTGTCCGAATCCTTCCATACAACAGTCACTTCAAATGTCAGGATAATACGAGAGGGTCTGAGCCTCTGTGCCCTCAAGAACCCAAAACAAGGCACCTTAAAGTCATTTCCAGAGTTACTCAGGTGTTTTCTGACAAAGGCTATTAATAAAGTGTTATTAGACTCTATCTAAGATGTTATTTGAGTTGTTCAGCTGAATGCATAATGCCAAGTTCATTTCCTCATG
Organism: Semaprochilodus insignis; assembly: GCA_034552555.1. NCBI lineage: Eukaryota > Metazoa > Chordata > Actinopteri > Characiformes > Prochilodontidae > Semaprochilodus > Semaprochilodus insignis. The sequence goes on from CM067498.1 coordinate 5,049,102, forward strand.
TTATTCAAAGTAGAGGGACTGGGCTTGGTCATAAAAGGCACCGCAAGACTTCACATCAGTCGTGCGTCTGTGGTGGCTCCAGGGCATCTCTCAGACCATGGCTTTGCAGGCAGTGCTATTAGGAGTTATAATACTCATCTCAGGTGAAAACTGTGCATGTATATTGATATTATAATGACACAGTGGGGCTTGGCTGTTCAGGCTTGAGCTGTAACTAAACTTATTGCTTATTGCTAATATTGATTTATGTATTTTTTCTTGCAGGTCAATTTTGTTCCGTCTCAAGAGCAGAACCCAGTAAGTATTTGACAGAAGTTTCTGGCATCTTGTATTTTTGTTAATGATGAAAAATAACATTAATATTAGTGTTTCATATATTTCATTAATATATATCTATGTGTGTCGGCTGGGTGTACTAGTTGTTCAGAAATCTGTTTCTTGTCTCATCCCTTCAGATGTGTGTAAGACTTATGGCAGTGGCGTCATTTATCCATTCAGTAAGACCTTATTCTATTTGAAGACCACGTGTCCTTTCACACTGACTCGCTTCACTCTTTCGGGGGTGAACTGTGAAGTCACCGTCCAGCGTGGATCAAACGGCCTCATGACCAGAGTAGAGATTTTGGTGAATAAAGTCAGAACTGTACTTCAGGATGGCAAAGTCATTGTGGAAGGAAACAGGTATTTGTCAACCACTGGACTAGCACTGCACCAGGAGTGGACATTAGATAACCACATATGTGGTTTTAATCTTAATCTTTAAATCACCAGCTGATTTGATTATTGGGGTTAGAATTACATTCTTTAAGAAATGATTCACCATTAGATGTAGACTCACAACTCAGCTATTAAACCCCCTCAGTTTGTTTTTTTTTCCCAAATTTTTCAAAAGTTTTTAAATGAAGCATGAGATTCTTGTTATCATGTTTAAGAATTTACTGATGAAACTTTTCTGTGGTCGGCTTTTCTCCCTTTTCTTCAGTGTCTCTCTTCCCTTTGATCACACGTATCAGCTTGTGTATGAATATGGCATCTACATCAAGTTTCGAAGCAAGGTTCTCCCTTTTACTGTCACCTGGCGCAATCATTCTGAGGGTGTCAGTTCACTTTGGGTGAGTTGACAATCCACATTAAAACAGTAGAGGGGGATTTTCTTTGTCTCTTCAACATCCAATAGAATCTGTAGCTAAAAAACAGCAGCAAAAAATAAATAATGAAACATGCCACTATCGATAGTTAAGAAAATATCGGTACTGTCCAATGAATAACATTTATCATTTTTGTTGATTTTTACCTTGCTGCATCATTTGAACACAGGTAGCTTTCGTTTAGACTGTGTATAAATTTGATGAATGGACAAACAGAAATGGCCATTACAGTAGTAGGCGAATTGTTCTTAATGTTTAATGAAAGACAATGTGAAAAAGGTTTTATGTCAAATCTCTTTGGATAATTTCTGTTGCTCTGTTCATCATTAAAGGTTCACACAGTGTAAAAATCTGCTCTCTATTTTAAAGATTTTTCTTTTTATATATATATATATATATATATATATATGTAAAATTAAATGCTAACATGTTCATGTTGCTGACCATACTGAGGAAATATTTGATGCCACATTTCTTTAGGTGCAGCTGGATCATGACTTGGTGACAGGAATGGCTGGGATGTGTGGACTGGAAACCCTTGGTAAGTGTCAAGAACAGATTTTTGATTTGAGAACAGTTAATAGAGAAATTGCTATGTTATGTATATATGTTGTAATCTCTCTTTTCTAACATTTGTTACAAATGGCTTGATCGTGGCTTGATGACTTAATGTTCCTTGATCATCAGCTACAGGATCTTTAAGGGAGTTTGTCCCCAGTAATATCATCTCTGATGGAAAATGTATAACGGAAGATTTCAGCCAGAAGCCACCTCAAATGTCTGAGGTATGTAAAACAACAATATCTTGAGCATCTTAACGTCTAGGAGAGCTCTGGTTGCTGGGACTCTTGTCAGTAACGTGCAAGTGGGGTTTGAACCCAGTGATCCTTGTGTTGGAAGATCTAGCAACTCTGTTTGGAATGCCACACGGCTGTGTACTGCTTCACTTGGAGATGCAGTGATGCAGTGATAAGCAGGGCTGGAGAATGTGTGAAGTTAGTTCAGGGGTTATAACAGCAATGGCTCTCGTTTGTCAACCATTCCTAAGAAGAAATTTCTTCACCCACTCAAACAGTTTTCATAAAGGTTCTGAGATTCACTAATGTTTTCTTATTTAGGATTTGTTCTTAGGTAATCTAGAACAGATGCCATACCCACTCAAGGACACTATTGTACAAATATATTCCTATATTTCTTTTTCTATTGTATATTTATGTATATTGATTGTATATATTGTAATTATGTTAGACTCTCTTTTTTAACATATTTTATGCCAATGTAACAGTTTGTTATTATCTTTATCTATATTTTTGCTTTTCTCTGTACTATTTTGGATACTATGTCTTTTATATTTTCTTATTGGCTCATGGGAGCAGGCAGTTGTTAAAGCATTTCACTGCTAGTTGCACCATGTAAGACTATGTATGTGACATATAAACTTTGAATTGATTTAATTTGAGCCCACCGGAGTGAACAGTTCTGTGTCATGAATCTGACCTTTTTCTTAGAACCTTTTTCAAGAACAGATTTTAAAAAAATGTAGGAAAACTTCCTTACTTGTTCATATATGGTCCCAGTAGAAAGTAGTGTCCTTGTCTCTCCATATGTCAGAATGCACATTCAAAATAACCTTTGAACTGTAAATATTACTATTTGTTTTTCAGGTTTGTGA
>CM067498.1:5052421-5068635 GCA_034552555.1 Semaprochilodus insignis
GCTCTTTCCCCTCTTTTGTTAATTGAAATACGGATCTTTAACAAAGCGAACAAATCCTCGGTTTGGGTTTACAGGCTTCACTGAATGCTTTAGCCTGGTCAGTGCTCTCTGTAGTGGCCCTATAGAACCACGACAAAGAGGACTGTTCCAGAAAAGGGGTGAAAGGGATTCTAGGGAAAACACAGTGCTCAATTAAAGGGCATGAACGAGAACAGAAAGTGGTACCTGGCATGACCCATGTGGGAAGCATCATAGACGGTGGGGCCACAGCAGTACCACAGCACCCTGTTCCCATGCTGTGGGACAAACACCTCCTGAAAAACATCAAATAACAACCGCTGCCTGTCAGCACGTCCTACTGCAGTGGTTGCCAACCCTGGTCCTGGGGCACCCCCTGCTCTGCACCGGGTCTACTGTTTCCTCTGCTTCTAACATATCTGCCCCAACTAATCAGCTCATTAACAGGCCTTTCGTGACTTGAAGTTCATGTGATTTGTGCTGGAAAAGCTGGAAAAAAGAGGGGCGTTCCAGTTTCCTTTGTAGTTCCCTGCAAAGTGTACTGCACAGGATTTGTAGAAATCTTGACAGTTATTCCAAACCATGGGGAGCTAAAATATTCCTTTGGAACTTCAAACTGCACAAGGAATAGTGAGCACTGGTATATCACTTCGCAGGAAGTTGCAGTTAAGTTTACCCATCAGTCATTGCATGTTTCTTAAAAGTTGCATGTTTCATTATGACATTCCAAATGTGGATGTTTATATACTGCACTTCCCTTAACAGACATCCTGTGCTCAACTGTGTTGGGAATATAACAGTACTTGCTAGGGAGCCTGTGGCACGGAATGCAGTTTACACAGATTAGCTATAAGATTAAAATCACCTCCTCGTATCTACAGTCATTGTCTGTCATATCAGCTCCACTTACCACATAGGTACTATGTACCATAGCACTTGTAGTTAAGACTGTAGTCCTTCCGTTCCTCGGCATGTTAATTTAATTTGGGTGGTGGATCATTCTCAGCACTACCGTGACACTGACGTGGCGGTGGTGTGTTAGTGTGTGTGGTGCTGGTGTGAGTGGATCAGACACAGCAGTGCTGCTGGAGTGTTTAAACACTGTGTCCACTCACTGTCCACTCCTACCTTGCTGCTCCACCTTGTAGATGTACAGTCAGAGACGATAGCTCATCTGCTGCTGCACAGTGCAGTGGTGGTCATCCTCTAATCCTACATCAGTGCCCACAGGACGCTGCCCACAGGACGCTGTTGGCTGGATAGTTTTGATTTTGATTTGATTCTCAGTCTAGCGGTGACACTGAGGTGTCCAGCAGCGCTGCTATGTCTGATCCACTCACACCAGCACAACACACATTAACACACCACCACTACCATGTCAGTTTCACTGCAGTGCTGAGAATGATCCACCACCCACATAATACCTGCTCTGTGGTGGTCCTGTGAGGGTCCTGACCATTGAAGAACAGGACGATGGGGATAATAAAGCATCCAGAGAAACAGATAGACTACAGTCTGTAATTGTAGAACTACAATGTGCTAATATATAGTTAATGGAGCTTAAAAATGGACAATGAAAGTAAATACATACAAGGAGGTGGTTTTAATGCAATGGCCGATCGGTGTAAATGCACAGCGCAGTGTGCAACCGTGTGGTGCAGGAGGTTCTTCAGGACCAAGATTTGGTACCTTTGTTCTTCTTAATAAATGGGTTTACCAGTCACATTTATGCATTCTGTATCTTTCACAATCTGATTTAATGATGGGTCACAATTTATGAATATTCAAATAGTTATTATTCACAATTAACTTCTCTTGTACAATATACATTTGAATCTCAGGTCCATGTGCTTTCTGCACTCCACACTTATATAGATTTAATGGAATAAATCCTTCAATGCAATTTACAGAGTTCATCACAACTGGCATCAGGTAGCAAACTCTTCACAGCTGCTGTCTTCAGCTAAAAGCTCTGAGGTGATATACATTGTAGCTGAGATGAAAACAGATCATTTCACGCTATATGTATGAAGCCATGTGCTATTTGGCACACATACAGCGAGATGCTGAGTAGTTTAAATGCTGCCTGATACATTTTGTCTGTCTGATGTGTCCAGGCTGCTGCAGCCTGCAGCCTTAAGACTCCCATACCACATATCTTAATATATCTGAAATATCACTTTCGGCTGAAACAGCCATTATTATCATTATCAAACAGAGTCATATTTTAGTGAAATGTGAGCTTTCAGGTATTCTAAAGTAAAAGGGCTACTTGTACTAGACAGCAGAACAGAGAAGTCCAATTTACAGACCTTTGTCCGTGTTAAACTGTTGTAAAGTCGGAGTTTCGGAAGTTCGGTTCCATCCGGGGGAGACCATGGAGGCTGGACCCTCTTCCCCTTTGCTGAAAGGCATAACACATCCTTTATTAAAAGATTCATTTACTTCCATTTTCATTAGAATGATGGATAAATGGACATGGTTATGGGGTGGACAGTCAGGCACAGCTGAGTTTCCAGCACACATGTTGACTACGGAATGCCCGTTGCATGCGGTAGGTGAAATGTGTTTGACCATCTCTTGCTCAAAAACACAGGCATGTAGAAAAGCAAGGGACACAGATACATGTGAAGGGACGAACATGATGCAAAAACCGCTGACAGGAAACACAAGGCAGCTCAGACGTGGCAGCGAGTGAAAGTCACCTGCCTACAGTCACTAGCAGTACGAGCTGGTGTTCTTTTCAAGAAGCAGCTATGAGAACATTTACCATATATAGACAAGGAAGGTGGTCAGTCCTTCACAATCAGGACCCAGAATTGATTCTTACAGTTGAATATCCAAAAGGCTAAAACACAAGGACCAATATGGGATACTAAGGGAGATGGAACAGGGTCCGCATATTATTAGTGGCTTCCAAAAACTTGGACTCCAAAATCAGTAATAAACTGAGTATTTATATTTTTAAATATCTGTACTTTAATAACGACCTTAACAGATTTTAAAAAATGGAAAAGCAAGTGACAGATGTGCACACTTTAAATTTCAGTTTTTGGAAGCTACCGAGAGCATTCAGACCTTACTTTGTCCCGTAGCCGAATCAAAGCTACAACAGGCATGAACTGCCTAAGTACAATGATCTCTAACTATCCCACTCCAACAATGACACACCAATCACCAACTACATCCTACTGTATCCTACACATGCACTACATCAGACTGCATCAAAGGGGCTTAGATGGGGGTCTCTCGCTCCTGCTCTACTCACTGCTGGTGTCTGTGGCCTGGCCGTTCATTTGGGGCTGCAGGGTGGCTATGTGCCTGTACCAGCGCAGGGCGTGCACGTGCTGCTGGTGAGGGGGCCCGCAGAAAAGCGCAAAGGCTTCAGCGTCCGCCTGCGAGGGCCCGTAGCCGGCCAGGTAACTGCGGCTGCTCAGGTACTCATTCAGAGCCTCGGCCCTGCGGGCATCCTCGCTTATGCGCAGCAAGAAGCCATAATCAAAGGCTGGGAAGACAAAGAGGGTACAGACACACATACAGACACACATACAGACACACACGGCACAGCAGAAAAGAAAAGGCTCAATGGCTTCTGTGCTGGACTGACGAGGAAGTAGCAGAAAATGAAGGCCACTCTGAGGAATGATGAGGGATCTGAGAGACTGCAGATACGCTGTCATGAACTGAGGGCATGAGGATCTCAGACATGCTCGATTTACTGACGATCGAGGACTGCAATTTTGGATGTACCGACACGGTGCTGCTTTGGAGTTCGTGAAGCCTTTAGCATTATGTAATTCCCTAATACATTTGACCTAAAATATGACCAGACCGTCATTTACCTCTCAAAAATAAAGAGAATCTAATAAACCACATAACACAAAAAGTATATGGTTATTTATTAATTTATTGATCCAACATTAAACGTCTATGTGATGTGTTCATCTAAAGATCTGCAGGCCTCTCTTACACTGGCTAATGTCAATGATCCTGACTCCACCATCCCGTAAACACTGAACAAGAACAGTACATACGGGATGACAGAACGGAGAAACCCACTACTCTCCAGGAAGAATACCTCTCCCCATCTAAAGACCACCTGGGTGAGCCAGAAGGGCCCTGAAATAATGTTACATGGACAGATGCCATGTTCATATGACCAGCCCTGAAATCTAGTCATGGCTGATTTTAAGCAGCTCTTAAATACCGTGGCCTTTTGAAGATGCCACTGTGCGCCAATCAGTCACTACAGGCCAGTGTTTATTAGGGAGCGTCAGCGTGACTGCACACGAGAGCGTGAAGGAAGTGACAGCAGAGTCTAGAATAAATGCTGCTCTGCAGATTATATTCCCCCAGATTATTAACCCTGAGGATTAGAAGCATGGAAGCAAATACACGTGTGTGTGTGTGTGTGTGGGGCCAGTAATGAGTGTGGGCTGATCTTGGCTCTAATTCAGCCCACACTCTAATAGTATAAAAACTTCATCCTAACTGTGAAACATGGTGGTGGCAGTATCCCAGTCTGGGGCTGCTTTGCTGCTTTTGGACCAGGGCAGTTGCCATCATTTGATGGAGCTACGAATTTAGGATTGCATCAAGAACTTCTACAGGAGAAGGTCAGAGCATCCATCCTTAAGCTGTACCTCAACAGCAGGTAGATCCTGCAGAAAGATAATGACCCTAAAAACACCAGTTAATCAACAAAGAAGGCAGTTCAGACCCGAATGCAATAGAAATAACCGAAGGAGTGGAGTTCATGCAAGAAGGTCCACCAACATAACAGAGCTGAGCTCTAGTTCCATGAGGAGAACGTGCATAACTGAACAACAGCAACCCACTGGCGGAAGTCACTGCTGGTCAAGGGGGTCACACTAGTTACTGAAATTTAATGCTGCATCGCACCGACGAATAAATGAATGAAGACCTATATACTTTCTTGGTGTTATTTGTTTAACCGGGTTTACTTTATTTATCGTTAAGAGGTAAATGAAGATCTGATCATGTTTTAGGTCCAATTTATGCAGAGATTCACAAAAGAATAAAGGGTCCACAAACTCTCAAACAGCACTGGACCTAGCCTATATGAGTAGAAATGGTCACCACCTCTAATACCTAGTAAATCTCCTACACGTGTGCTCATCCTGAGAGTTAATGATATTACAGATACAGGAAGGTAGAGCGGCTTAAACCCGTACCCCGGGGAAAGTAATGACTGAAGCGAAAGTAAAAGTACCTTTCCATATTATAATGACAAACCACGAAAGACCAATCACAAGGCAGTACAAATGCTGCTGTCAACAAAAAGCATTAGTAAATAAATATGAACCCGGGACTAAAAACTACCTGAGTAAAAACAGGGCTACTTTTCGCGCAAACATCAATCAGTCAACATGAGACATCCTCATTTACAATGTAGCCAAGCCAATACAGAAACAGGGGATTGAAATTTTGCAACAAAACATAACAAATGCAATAATAATAATAATAATAAGTTGCACAAATAGCTGCACCCAGAAGGAATCAACCCACAGGAATGAAACTTGGTGGGCAGGTTTGACATTATCAGACATGCGAATGATGCAAGTTTTACGCTCGGCCGTGCACGTGACGTAGCGAGGACAGGCCTTATCACTGTACCTGACTGACCCAGCAGTCATGATTGCAGCCATTTAGCAAGCAGTGATGCCCTCCACGAGTCATCCTGCTAGTGCCAGCACTATTGGGACTACATACACGCAGACCGTTAAGACGACTGCCCCTAACACCACGTCAACATCACCAAAGACTGCAATGGTGTCGTGCCAGACTGTCATGGAGTGACTCAGAATGGCTCAGAGAGTCCTGCTTTTGTCCTGGTGGAGATGACCAACGAATCTGTGTGTGGAGGCTCCGTGGCCAACACCAAGATGAAAGGTTTGTTGTCACGCGTCACACGCCCAGAAGGCCTGGTGTCACTCCACCTCCACCCCTACCGCACAATCTGCAGGAACTGTGTGAGGATATTCAAGCTGCATGGGATGGATTATCACAGGACACCATTAGGAACCTCTACAGCTCCATGCCGAGACGTCTGGCATTTTGCATTAGCACACATGGCGGCCCAACACCATACTGAGAGACACTACTTCTGTATGTGTAACTCTATAAAATATTACCCATATCGGACTGAATTTATCATCATTTATTGTTCCTGGTAACCTTTATCTTCCTTCGAAATATCTTCCTTCTGGGTGCAACTATTCTTTTGATGATGAGTGTAACAATAATAATAATAATAGCTACAATTTAAAAAATAAATATGAGAAACAGGTAAATACAATAAATACAAAAAACATAAATAAATAAAAGAACATAAAACAAAAATACTTGAATAGAGGATGAAAGTATGATCATTTGATTATGCTACAACTGTTTTACTTCACTTTATTTACTGGACAGTATGAAACTAAATAGCTGATGCTTCTTGAAAGGTGCCCAATTAAAATGCGTTATTATTATTAACGATATTATTATTAATTATATTATTATTATTATTATTATTATTATTATTAACGATCAGACACACAGACTTCTTCATCAGATGTATGTCATGCTGAATGGTTCTAGGTGGCCTGTGTAAAGCAGTCTAATCCAATTCGTCCTGCTGACCACTGTCAAAACAAGCTAACCAGGGCGAGGCAACCTGCTGGGGACGAAAAGTCACGTAGCCTAGCCCCGATAACAGCCACCCATACAGCTGTAGCTACAATACACCCACCCACAGACCTGGAGCTACATTACAGACACCCACACAGCTGGAGCTCTATAGCAGCTAATGTTAATACCAGAATGAGCATCTCCACCACCCAGCTGTAGTCCGAACTGCGCCTTCATTCCGCTTAATGACTCCGTAATAGGTAAAACGCTAACGTTAGCTAGCATAGCTAAGCTCATAGGCGGAGTGACCTTAACTCCAACTGATTAATTCATAGGAATTTGACCATATGTGCATATTACAAACATTACCTTGTTCTCCAGATCCTGCCATTTTTCTGCAGCCCCACTATCTGATGCAACAATAACGTGTCCGGAAAACCTACCGGCAACGTTTAGGACTCACGAATCCGGGCCAGATTACGCGATTACTAACTCATATACGATGGAGTAGAGCGTGAGCCTTGTGTTACAGATGAGATGAAGATCGGATGGGTTGCAGAGTCTAACCGTGCGAAAAATGCGGTCATGAAATTGGTTCCGGGTCGATTTAACCAGTCATTCAAAATAAAAGTCTCTTAACGTCCGTTTTACATTCACTTTATAAATTCCTATTTTAATACAAAATGAAAGACACCACAAGGATATCAAAATTATTTTCCGTCTTACCCTTAGTGAGTTTTTGTAGGGTTGAGGAACGAAAAACAACCACGAATTTGTATTCCTTAATTCCAAGGACGAGAACCCACAACGTCACATTTGTCTCTCTATTAGAGATGGGCAGTGATACTGGTTTTTCATTCGATCCAATTGCAAGCCATACCTAGGCTAATATCCCCAATAACCAACACAGATACCGATACTATGAAGTTTATCATTTCTAACAATGATAAATGGCAAACGTGAACCAAATTATAACAGAAAGTCTGCCATTAATAATACATAAACTGTGTACTTCGTCCACTAATGCATGTAAGTTTGATGTTAAAGTTACTTTTATCTGGAAATATTTTATATTTCTATTTTGACTGTCTATTCAGACTTACACAAATGCATATATTCCTGGTAAACGGGTGGAGAATTCCGCTCATTGAGGGTCAGATTCCCGCACAGTCTGGTGATTTTCCTACTTGAGCATACCTGATTAACCTCACAAGTGAATGACCAGGTTTAGTTGGTATGCTAGAGCAGAAATCACCAAACATAACATATAGTGGTCTATTAGTGCATCATAAAATTATGATATAGTAATGCAAAACTGCAACAATATACATTGTGGAGAACTGACATTCTATTAAGTATGCCATCTAATGTAACTGCACTGGTCAAACACATTATTACAACATTTGTAAATGATTTGAATTGAATCATGGCCTAACAACCCAGCAAACAATGGCCGTCTGTGGACATCTAAAATATGTTTAAATATAGTCAGATAAGTGATTTCAACGTTGTTTCAATGGTTCAAACGGTTCAAATGTTTACTTGTAACATATCTTTTTTGCTTACAACAAAAGTTTTACACATCTTGTTTAATACTTTTAAACCTGGAGGACACTTACTAGCAGATTTATGGCCCTTATCCAATTGCATTGAATGGACTCAAATAGCACTCTTATCAGGGAATGACTCATTTATTGTTACTGACTACCCAAACCACTAGATGGTATCAGAGAGTTAACCTGCTACTTAGCTGTTCAGTTGCTGTACATCACAGACACATGCCAGAGCCATGCTTCAGCATTGTGCTTCAGCACAAGGACTCTTACTTGGATTTCCATTTTGTATTAGACAAAAAGAGCATTCCCTAGGGACTTAAAACCTGCTGCAACTTGGCTATAGAGGGGATTTATGTAGGCGTTAACACCCCATAACACTGCACCTTTTATACAGGGCTGGGTTTGGCCTTCCATACTCCGAATTCCCAAAGAATAATTTACTGCTCACTGAAAACTCCACGCACTGACCGTAGTGAGAACCAGTGATAAATGAACCTGTCAATCTGTCTGCTGACCTCTCTATTTACCCATATATATTTGGGTGCGCCTAAGCTGCAATTCTGAAGTTATTTCAATATTCTATTATGTGAAAACATGTTCTCTGTATAGATTATCAAAGTATGTATATATAACCGGATGACCAGTTCTAACTATAACACAAGATCCTGCATTATAAAGCAGAGCATGCAAAGCATTATCAGTAAATCATGATAAGGGCTTTTATACAAACTGCCTTTTCTAGATGCTACATCCCCAAACAAGCCAAACACAAAAGTCAAGTTCGGTTCAAGCTATCCTCCTCAACGAGTGTAGGTTTTTAGGCATTTCACCCACCGCATTTAAAGATTCAGGGAATCTGGAGAAATCTCTGTGCGTAAAGGGCAAGGCTGAAAACCACATATGAATGCCTATGACTCTGACCCCTCAGGTGGCACTGGCATTTAGGCTTGGGAAGCCTCTGACAAACCATTGTCCATAAACACATTTCATCACTGCATCACAGTGCAGGAGGATTTACAGCTGGTGCACCTCCTGGACGGTCTGCTGCTGGAGATGCCGAGGCAACGTGTGCAACTTGCCGCACTGACTGACCTGCGAACAACACACGAGGAGTTCCGCCGTGACTGCTCAGTCTCTCCACCCTGTTGCCCTGAGATATTAGGATATGGACCCAGGAAAAGACCCGAGGCACGCATAGGGCCATGCTGGAGGCCTCTGCCTCAGATGCTGTGCGCGAAGGCTGATCTTTGCAGCAATCTGCACTTGGCATCTTGGCTTTTCCGGCAGTCTCCCGAAACAGCACACTTAGCTCTACCGTCAAACTCTGGTCAACTCTGCAAGGTCATCAGGCCAGCTGACCTTTGAAGGGAGGAGCTGTGTGCATCCTGCTACTGGCTGGCCCGACTGTAGGAGGCATGGCCAAGCGGGCCGGCCACATGCACAGACTCTTGGCAGAGCTGCACTTGCAGTAAGGAGAGACATTTATGTAGCATTAGCTGTTGTTGTTAGCTTATTCATGTGCAACAGTGGTTAGTTGTGTTATTCTATGATGGGCTGTGTAGCTGGTTAGTGGAGTTGAGTGCCCACCACAAGGGCTAGAAGTGACCTGCCTGCTTCCCAGCCTGCCATCTTCAGCTGCTGTGTTCAATAATAGGACATTTGCTTGAGGCATCCTCTTGTTCTATGCCAATGCCACTGTATGCTGCAAGATGTCCATGCTCATTTCAACATGACAGTGGCGGTAATGGCGAGCCACATTTTGCATGTGATACGACACCATGCCTGCATAATCATAGAACGCAGTTGTTTGCAGTCTCCCATTGAGAACATGAGGCGCATTATATTCAAGCTGCAAGGGATGGTTTATCGCAGGACACCATTAGGAACCTCTACAACTCCACACCGAGACGTCTGGTATGTTGCATTAGCAAACATGGCGGCCCGACGCCATACTGAGAGATACTACTTCTGTATGTGTAGCTCAGTAAAAATTGCTCATATCAGTCTAAATGTATCATCATTTATTGTTCCTGGTGGCCTTTATCTTCCTTCCTAATAGCACTGCAATCCCACACTTCCTTCCAGGAGCAAATATTCTTTTGATGATGAGTGTAAAACAGGTTAAACCTTATTTTTTACTGCTCGTCACATAACATCCCAACCTGTTTGGAACTGGGGTCTGAAAACCAGTAAATGTGTTCTGTTAATGAACAGATATCTCATCAAAGTCTATTTCCCATTTGAACCATCGTGACAAAAATAGGAGATGAAGGTGGCAGCCAGGGCCTTCCTGCCTCTCCAGACAGCCTTCTGGCCTCTTGGCCCATGTGCTACAATGGCTCAGACTATTCCTAACTCAGGAATGCCAGATACTACAGCCCAGGCCCTTCCGCCCTTCTAAAAACGCTGTTGTCATTTCAGATGGCAAAGGCCGAAGGTGACAACCCCCAGCGTTAATGAATGTCTGTGTTGTCGTAAGTCAATGTGTTGGTGTGTGTCTGTGATGATTTATGCATGTCGCTCATGTGTGGTGATACGTGTGCTGCGTGTATCACAAGCATGTACATTCTCATATCTCTTCTATCCTGCATGCTATTATTATATGCATCCCACTTGTATACATTTACACCTAACAGCCATAACTTTCAAAGCACTTCCTAGTGTCTTCACTCATTGTCCATTTTATCAGCTCCACTTACCATATAAGAGAACATTGTAATTCTACAGTTACAGACTATAGTCCATCTGTTTCTCTGTAAACTTTGTTAATCCCCTATCACACTGCAGTACAATGGTCAGGAGCCCCCAGGGCCACCACAGAGCAGGTATTATGTGGGTGGTGGATCATTCTCAGCACTGCAATGACACTGATGTGGTGGTGGTGTGAGTGGATCAGACACAGCAGTGCTACTGGACACCTCAGTGTCCCTGCTGGACTGAGAATCGTCCACCAACCAAAACCATCAAGCCAACAGCATCCGGTGGGCAGCGTCCTATGACCACTGATGCAGGACTAGAGGATGACCAACACTGCACTGTGCAGCAGCAGATGAGCTATCGTCTCTGACTGTACATCTACAAGGTGGAGCAGCAAGGTAGGAGTGTCTAATAGAGTGGACAGTGAGTGGACACAGTGTTTAAACACTCCAGCAGCAGCACTGCTGTCTCTGATCCACTCACACCAGCACAACACACACTAACACACCACCACCACGTTAGTGTCACTGCAGTGCTGAGAATGATCCACCACCCACATAATACCTGCTCTGTGGTGGTCCTGTGGAGGTCCTGACCATTGAGGAACAGGGTAATAAAGTATACAGAGAATCAGATGGACTACATTCTGTAACTGTAGAACTACAACGTGCTCCTGTGTGGTAAATAGAGCGGATAAAATGGACAATGCTTTTAGAAACAAGGAGGTGGTTTTAATGTCATGGCTGACTGGTGTAATTTTGGTGTCTAATTTCAGCATACCCATCCTTAGCTGTCTGTCCATTTCACAATGCTAACACGCTAACATCCCATTCAGGTCATGCCACGCAGCTGACGCTTTTCCAGTTCATTACAGTAAAGCTTTTGTTGATCCTCCTGGAACTGCGGCCAGGTAAGGAGAAGCCCAGCTGCGGGTCCCACGGGCAATATATAGACATTACAGCAGATGAGTGGTATTTACAGCGGCCCTCTGGCAGCACTCAATGCCTCCCTCCTCTGTTCTTTGCTATGGTTTGATTCCTGGCATACTGCTGCTGCCAGCAACTCTCGTCTGTCTGCTACCAGTGACCAGGTGATGACAGGCTGGCAGAACAGGGTCAAGGAAAGGTATGGACCAATGCTGGGGAGGTGCATGGAAGAGACTGATAAGCAAAAACAACAAAAACGATTTGTCATTAGGTGCAGGCATATGTGCTAGAGGGGGTGAACTGAGGATGAGCAGGACATTCATCCATCAGGCATTTCCACATGGCATTCCCATCATCACAACACCCTGATCGTTTGTTCTCCAACCAAGCGGTTTATACCAAGTGTTGCACTTCTTTCCAGAGTGTTACCTTTGACACAAGTACAAATGACAGTACACCAAGTGGGGGGCTCACTAGGGGCCTCACCTAGGGCCACAGCGGTATACATCGTTTTGAGGAATAAACAAAGCTGAATTTTTCCACCACCACTTGCCTCTCCAATAGGTAGAGAGACAAGGGTCATTCCTAATGGATGATCTTCTCATTGGCTCTCCAGTTTACTGAGAAATCCTGGTCTGTGAAATGCCCCCACAATTTGTATGTAATTAGTAAGAACAAAATCTTAAAACTTGAAGGACCAAACCCAAGAGTTTGTCACAATAAACAAAATAAACAAATGCACATTTTAATGGGGCTGTATTCATTACTTTTACAGTATTAAGCAGATCCTCCTTCCCACGAGCGACTCACAATTTAATAATTTCCTACACAGGCAGGTGTAGGTAACGTTAGGAGTCTTGCCCAGGGACCCTTATTGGTATAGCATAGAGTGCTTGGCCAGTGTGGGAGGCACAGGTGTTACCCACTACACTATACCAACCTTTACACAGTCACGTTGTGAATTAGTTCACATTTACGCTGTGAACAACTGCACTAATCTATGCTTCAAAGACGCTGACGGGAAGCTATCCAGCTATTCAAAATTTATGGCCTAATTTCATTGTGAAGAAGTAAATGAAGTCATTCAAAGTGGCTTGTACAGAAGTCCAAAGAGGCCATGAGGTAGTTCTAATTTTCTGACCTGTTAATTTGAGATTGTGACCTAATCATCTTGTGATGTCAAGGCAACAAAAGTTGTTTTCTAGAGATCACAACATATTTTTATTGAGATCTCAAGATGGCAGGAGTTGTTTTCTTGAAATTACAAAACAAAGTTGTGATCTTGAGCAACAAAAAAAATTGTCATGAGGCCAAAAGACAATGGTGATCTTGAGAAAACAACTTCTGTTATCTTGTGATGACCAACACAAACTGTGCAGCAGCAGATGATCTACCATCTCTGACTTTACAGGGAAACAGATGGACTACAGTTAGAACTACAAAGCGCTCCTGTGTGGTAAATAGAACTGATAAAATGGACCTACAATAGACCTCGCATCTACAAGGTGGACCAGCAAGGTAGGAGTGTCTAATAGAGTGGACAGTGAGTGGACACAGTGTTTAAACACTCCAGCAGCACTGCTGTGTCTGATCCACTCACACCAGCACAACACACACTAACACACCACCACCATGTCAGTGTCACTGCAGTGCTGAGAATGATCCACCACCCACATAATACCTGCTTTGTGGTGGTCCTGTGGGGGTCCTGACCTTTGAAGAACAGGTTGAAAGAGGGTTAACAAAATACAAACAAAGTAACAGGTGGACTACAGTCTGTAATTGTAGAACTACAGAGTGCTCCTATATGGTAAGTTGAACTCATAAAATATACAATAACTGTAGAAACAATGAGGTGGTTTTATGGCTGATGGGTGTATAAAAGCAGTAGTACATAGTAAACCAAGAGTAAACAAAATGCCAACATTTACATTGTTGACATCACAACCTATTACCTATTATGGTCCTAATACCACTATTTCAAGGAATACACGTTTGGCTACTTCATCCACAACGTACCACTGCACACAATGACTTCACCTCAACCGTTAAACTATGCAGATATTGATTATTCGTTGGACTTTCATACGACCATTAATGTCCCAGTAAATATGAACAGCCATCGTACACTGCAAAACAATTATATCTTGGCAAGTAATATGATCTTATATCTAGCTGATATACATTAACATTATCATTTTGAGATTGTTGTAAACTCATTTTAAGATTACTTATCTTATTTCTTATTTCTCACTATATTGACAGAACATTTTGCTTATTGTAAGAAATTGGTTTGAAACTGGCCAAATTATCTGTCAATATGTGGCTTACAAATATCACTTAAAACAGGTAAGAAATGTCTAGAAGTCAAAACCTTTAGATGAGCTTACAACAAGTTTGAAACTTTAAGATATGTCAACTAGATATAAGATACCTGTACTTATTTTATTGCAGTGTAAGACTGGAACAGTTAACCCCATCAGACTGCATGGAGCTTTGTAAACACTACTCTATACTCAATAATCAGATATTGATTAAGAGATATAGGCAATCGTCCTTTCTTCCTAATAGCATTATCCAAACAGGGTAAGCTATGAAACTCTTTATATGTTTATATGTATTTTGCACCATTAATGGAAAAAATGGTGCCAATATCAAAATGTTTGGTTTCCTAAAAGCATTCACCTGAAATTTAAATGAGTAAGTGTGAAGACTTGTTACTTTAAATGAAGATTCCTCAATCTTTAAGATCTTTCTTTTAAAAATCTTTAAAAGGCTCTCCATGCTCACACATCCCCTTTATGAGAACATCATCCACTGTCAGGTTCTTCAGGGAAATCCCTCAGAGATTCCTCAGTGTCACTTTTCCTTTTTTAAGACTCCACGTAAACAGAAGCAAATTTGGAAACATAACGAATGACGTCATGAGTTCTGGGGTTGTTGTTTAGGTCTACATTCTACAGCTGTCTCCTCTTTTTTAAACCCTACTTTTAAAGGAAAAAGGTCACATAATGTCCCAAGCTTAAACTTCTTTTTTAATTAGTTAAATGTTCTCACTATATTGGCAGATAATTTAGATTATTGTAAGATATTGGTTTGAAACTGGCCAAATTATCTGCCGATATATTGAGAAGTTCTAGCTTACAAATATCAAATATCACTTAACACTTTGCTACCTTAACATACTGTATTGTATTTCCTACATGTACACTTTTTTTGCCTCCTGCATATGTTAACTGCACCTCAGGTCTAGTATTAACATTCTGACATACACATACGGCTCTTACACACTTTGCGCATGTCTGTTTACTGTTTACTGTTTATGCATGTATTGTTTATTTGTCTATTGTCTTGCACTGTACTACTATTTATATATAGGGTTGTAGGGTTGTACAGTATAATGAAACACTGTCAGACTACTTGTCCTGTGCATATATATATATGTCTGGAAATAAGTAACAATCTTAAAATGAGCTTACAACAATCTCAAAATGAGAATTTAGGGATATTCCAAATAGACATAAGATTTTATTTGGCAAGATAACATTAGAACAGTTGGCACCATCAGACAGCATACAGCTTTGTTAGCAGTGCTCTATAGCCAATAATCAGCTATTGATTACGAGATATAGGTAATCGTCCTTTCTTCGCTCTTTATATGCTCAGTTTTGCATCATTGATGGATGCGATCACTGATGGTGCCAATATCAACAAAAAAACCTACATTTTAAACAAGATGTGTAAGTGTGAAGAACCTTTTACACTGATTTAAGAGTTATTGCTAGAACTTTTACTTTATATGATGGTTCTTCGGTCTTTAACTAGGTTCTCCACACTCACACATCCCTTTTTTGAAAGTATTGTCCCAGGTCAGGTTCTTTAGAGAAAGCAACACTCAGAGAGTCCTTCGTTTTTAAGACTCCACATAAACAGAAGCAAATTTGGGAACATAACGATTGACATCATGAGTTCTGGGGTAGTTGTTTAGGTCTACATTCTACAGCTGTCTCCTCTTTTTTAACCCCTTCTTTTAGAGGAATAAGGCAGGGCAGGTTGTAGATCTCGAAGCTGCGAGGGACTTTGCTGGAGTCAGAGACTAAATTTAATCTCTTCTTCTCTCCTCCCTTATCCTGTAACCTCCATTCACCTCCAGCCTCTCCGGTCCTGTCAGCTGGAGGGGGTGTTGGAGGAGTGGCCAGAAATATGGCCTGTGTTATGGAAGCGGATGGTTTGGGGTAGTGAGCTGGGTGGATAGAGGGGGGAAATTTGGAGGTATGTGTTCACTATCTCCCTGTTGGAGAGAGAGAGAGAGAGAGAGAGAAAGAGAGAGTGAGAAGGGGCGGGGTCTAGATAATAGGGCACTGTGGGTGGGGGTCTAGGG
>CM067498.1:5068758-5137616 GCA_034552555.1 Semaprochilodus insignis
AAATATACTTAATTAGAAATAACTGTACTTATTCTGAGACACCATTAAGATTCACTTAGATATACTTAAGTACATATAAAATACATTCCTAGTACATTAGAATATGCAAATTAGTAGACTTAGATATGTATATACTTAGTATACTTTTATTAAGTACACTTTATTAAGTATTAAGTAATTATTACATTTGTAATTAATATATGTATTGCACTTGTATTTAGCACACAAAACAACAATGTGCTTGAAATGTACTTGCTGGTCTTAAAACACATTTTAGTACATTCAAATATGCAAATGAGTATACTTAGATACATATATACATAGTATACTTTTATTAAGTACATTTTATGAAGTATTAAGCAATTGTTACATTCATAATGTGTATATATTGCACACAAAACAATAATGTGCTTGAAGTGTACTTGCTGATATTAAAGCACATTTTAGTACATTCAAATATTTAAAAAAAAACATTTTGACCTGGGGGATCACCGCTTCCTTTTCCTCATACTGGACAGGCTTGAGTTTTGGTTTAAGGTATCCGGCTTTCTGAGAAATCCTTCCCCATGGCCTGACATGTAGCATGTGGCTGTGTTGTAAACAGAGACTTTGTTTATAGTTCACACAATGCCATGTGTGATCGACTGCAGTGTCATTGAATCAGCGCTTTCAAAATTTTAAAGCAAAGTGCATCTGTCATCTGTGTCGCATTTGTCATGACCCCTACGAGTACATCGCCATAAGATGTGTTGTTAGTCACACGGATGGTCCCTGAGAGGGCAATATTTAAAGGAGTGGCTATCATGTTACCAGTACCAGCATCATTCTGAATCACACTTAACCCTATGAAGCATACATCACGGTTTGTTATTTAATGGATGGCCAAATGCTAGCCGAGCACTTACAAGATAGAACTGAAGGCTGTTGTTATAGAGAATGCTAATATGACATTTATAATGATTTGGGCTTTTATTTGAGCAAGATTAATATTTTTATACAACCTACAGTTCTGCACCGGCTATGCGTGGACAATTTAGCCAGTTTCCCCATTATAGGAGACAGTGGAGCTATTAGTAATAGCCACAATCAATAAATCAATGGAAATATGGTTAATTTTAAAACAAAATCTGTTTTGTGATGTGTGAACCAAGTGGACTATGGTGTTTCAAACTAAATACATGAAAAAACACTGTATATAAAAATGCTATATAAGTAAATACAACTAGCTAATATCAGAATAATACAATTTAAAAATATTTTATTTACGTGACCTTTATAGTAAGCATTTTAATGAATCTAAGCATAAGCATTTCAAAAGAAATCAACTGTTTTGCATTTACACGGGGGATATCGACATCCCTGATGTATTGTATTCACTGGGCTATGTGCCCACTGTACCTTTGGTTGGCTAGGGTAATGTTGCCACCACGAAAGTGATAAACCCTTTAATGTCCTCTCCAAGAAAAGGGAAACTTTTTTTGAGGAAATAATAATAAAGCACATTATCCATTTTAAATACATAGCTTAGCATAAACACCTTTAGCGTAAAAAATTACCATTCGGTAACGCATGTTTTTTTTGAAAATTCTTTCATCTTTATTAGACTTCTTTTTGTTGTAGTTACATAATTCTGTCCCTGAAAACTTCAGAAACTATAATATAACAAACAAATAAACTTACCTTCAAAAATTCCACCAAAAAAATCCACGTGTGGAGAGATTTGCTTGTTTCTTGCTGCCTCTATGGATGAAAACAGTAAAGGTACCTCTGCCAATGGGTAGAGATGGCCCAATCAGGTTGAGTTACGTTCAACACCTTCTTAGTGACTCAAAATGTGATCTACAAAAAAGCTGAGAAGAACGTTAAAGGGTTTAAATAACATAGTGGTCAATTCTGTGACTTATACACACGACTCAGTAGCTGAAAAAAAAACTTTTTATGATCCATAACCCAGGAGGAAATTCACATGAAATATGAGATGACCAAAACCATGTTCTACTCGGACCCGTTAAATTACATACCATCCATCCCTCCATGTTAGTTTGTGCTCTGCTCTCGCCGAAGCCTGTTTTTGATGGAATACAGACTTTTGGACAGCATAACTATAAGCTCTGCAGCTGACGAGTGACCATGACATTTAGAATTGGTCCTTGTGTTGAGTAACACTGTACAGTTGGGAAGGCCTTGCCCAGTCAGTCAGAGAGTACAAAAACAGGTCCTGCAGTGTTGAAGTTGTTTATCTTCCACTGAATCCTGTGTAAACATTTCCGCACTACTACTGTAATAGACTGTTCCCACAGGCTTGTCATAGTTTCAGCTAAGATCATTCCACGTATCCTCGAAAGGATCAGACAGCCAAATACCTCCTGTCTGATGAGCTATTGTGGAGCTATGTGTGCTAAGTCCCACAGCATTCGAACCATGCTACTGTGTCACTTTCAGTGATCCGACTAAGCGATTTGGATTTAGCAGGAAGATAATCTATGGGCAGTTTCCTTTCTCTCGTTTCCTTTTTCCCCACCATGTCTAGGGGTTTTCATACGTAATACCCTGATACCATGACAGTCTGCCCTGCCATCACTTCTTACTCAGAGCGACCATTATTATTTGGTCCCTGGTGCAGAGGTCAATGGTGACGTCACGACTGATCTTTCCAGGTTCTACTTGACAGATGATATGTCCACATGGCTCAGATGTGTCACACATCCATCAACACCAACTTCAAACTCTCATGGGCACAAGCTATCACCATTTCGAGGACGAAATAGCTCCCCTGCCCGTCTTTCCTCACTCTCGGGGTCAGGTGACCGATAAGTGTTCATTGTACAGCTCTCCATCTCTCCACCGCCTATCTGGGCCTTGTTTCTAATCACTGACCGTGGAGGGTGTACTTATGGTGTTGGCTTGTGCGTGGACAAACAGGGATAATTTCATACAGTATACGTGCGGATAAGTTCCAGGAGATACCCTGGATACCCTTTGATGAACACTATTTTTGTTACCTCGGGAAACCGACTTGAACCACGTGGAGGCCGTTTCTGACCTCACACATCTGTTCTACCAGTCTGCAGCAGCGGGACAAAACCAGAGCGTAGGTTTCAAACAGCAGGTGGAGAGAGAAGAGAAGGCATTGCCATTCTTCCAATGCTTCTCAGACAACTGAAATAGAGTCTAGCTAATCCCCCCGCACAGCTACGTGCAGCTGGGTCAGCGTGCTGGTTCATTTATTAATGGAGGACAAATGTATTCTATATTTATATACAGGACGTCCATGATGAAGTCCAAAAAGCTATATCTACAACTGGAAGACTTACGTCCACATATATATGGCCTTTTGAGTGTCAAACAAGCCAGGGCTTAAAGCAGCAAGACATAATATCAATAATCACAATCTTTTGATATTTTGTTCAATGTGATATTTCCATGTTGTTGTCTGGCCTGGTGTTAATGCTGCATTAGATACATATAGTTGTGTTAAGAAGCAGCCTGTTGAAGGAATGTAAAGGAAAACTACAGTCGTGTGACGAAACTCATGTTAAGCTCCTCCATGCCATTTGCAGAGTATATGACATTTACATTTAAGGGATTTAGCAGATGCTCTTATCCAGAGCGACTTACAAGCGTGCTTAGTGTTCCGTCAGAGAATGTTTCCTAGCTAGTACAAGAAGGTTAGAGGCTGAAACTTGCCTTGAGCTCAGACGCTGCCCGAACAAGGGCCAGTGCTGATACCCAGGAAGAAGAATACAGAGTTAAATACAGCAGAAGTGCACTAACTAGAAATCCCAAGCCCTTGCTCATACCTAGAGAGGAGAAAGGTTCATTTCAGAACAGGTGCATAAGCATTTCAATATATACATCTATTAGTATTTACTCACTTAAGTGCTTCTACAAAGAGATGAGTCTTTAGCATGCGTTTGGAGACTGTGAGAGAGTCTGCTGTTCAGACAGCCAGTGGGTGCCAGGACAGAGAAGAGTCTAGACATGAATTTTGAGGTATGGCGGGTCAAGCCGAGCTGTACTTGAAGAGCAAAAGGCTCGAGGTACAGGTCGAACCCTTCGATATGAGACTTTCAAGTTTCTGTCAGTTTTTAGGAGCATGTGAAAATGAAGACGTTTACAACGGCGAGTGGAGCTGCAAGTGATTTCAGTGATAACTGAGAAATCCGAACGGCATTATGAAGAAACTGACATCAAAAATTCCTCATATTTGACAAACAATAACCAAAAATCTGGCTTATTCGTTTCTGTGAAAGCGAACTTTATTTTGCTCCTAAAATCCTGTAAATAAACTATTGGTTTGAGTTAAACTGTAAGTTATGTACATTTATATATTTAAAAATGTCATAATGAACAGAGCAATAGAAGTGCTCTGTATAATATAAATGGATGCAAGATGACATACAGTTAAGCATGGAGGCATACAGGTTTCGTATGGCATGCTGTGGCACATTGGCCCACAGATGTTGCAGCTGGGCCAGTATAAATCCTGCACACTCGTAGGTTGCCAAAGCTGGAGTCCCAGTTGGTCTCACAGAGGCTCAACTGGCAGTAAATCTGGTGGTAGGCAGGCCAAGGAAGTGTTGCACAATGGCGGAGGCATTTCTGAGAAACCCTTGCTGTGTGTGGTTGAGCATTATCCTGCTGAAAGATGTCAGTTGGAAGCCCTGCCATGAGAGACAACACATGTGGCTGAAGGACAGCACGCATATATCGCTGAGCTGTCAGTGTCCCTTGCATTACTACTAGGGGTGACCGACTGTCGTATGCGATGGCTCCCTAGATCATCACACCAGAAGTTGGGGCAGTGTATCTCTCCACAGCAAAGGCAGGATTGAAGCTCTCACCATGAGGCCTCCATATTCAAACGCAACCACAGTCGGATCCCAAAGAGAACCTGGATCCGTCACTAAAGATGATATGGTGGAAGCTGCTTGTGCTTGTTGGCGAATGTTTTTTTGCTTAAGTTGAGCTCATCGACCCATCACTAGACAGGCTGTAGGAACCCAAGGTATTTTATATTTTGTCTGGGCAACTTAATTTCGTTTTTGTTAAATATATAGTCATTCCTGCATTCCAGGCCTGCAACACATTCCACACAATTACCATTTTGTAATGTTGCCATTCCTTCTTAAAAGACTTAAAAGACATTTTGGCACAAAGGAAACCAAGTGATGTAGTATTTCTGGTGTTAGTTTGGTCCCATTCTTCCTGCAAACACATCTTAAGGTGTACAGCGGTACAAGATCCTCGTTGTCATATTTTTCGATTTCAAAATTCTCCACACATTTTCTCCTTTGTGGGACAGGTCAGGACTGCAGACAGGCCAGTCCAGTACTCATATCCTCTTCTTCCCCAGCCATGCCTGGGTAATGTCTGCAGCATGTGCTTTTTTTGAAAAATGCAGGACGTCCCCAGAAAAGACGTCGTCTTGAAGGCAGCATGTTACTCTAAGATCTCAATGTACTTTCCAACATTAATGCTGCACCA
The DNA here is from genome assembly GCA_034552555.1 of Semaprochilodus insignis. Classification (NCBI taxonomy): domain Eukaryota; kingdom Metazoa; phylum Chordata; class Actinopteri; order Characiformes; family Prochilodontidae; genus Semaprochilodus; species Semaprochilodus insignis. The sequence continues at coordinate 5,074,246 of CM067498.1, forward strand.
CAGAAGCGTAAATGACCTTTACCAAGGGCACTGACACACTGAGCCTATACCATGAGAGACCCTGGCTTATGGACTTGTTGCTGATAACAGTGTGGGTGGTCACACAGTGTCCATTTTTTCTAAAAAAGATCTAAAACACTGATTCATCTGACCACAGTACACGTTTCCACTGTGTGATGCTCCATCCCAGATGTCTGTGAGCCCAGAGAAGCGGACACCGCTGTTGTGATTCAGGGAAGGGCAGCTGCCTGGAGCCTCCATGAAAATACAAATAAAATTTACTGTACCCGTCCATGGTAAATAACCTCTCTGCACGAGGATGATCAGGTTATGAATACCTGCAGGGTGTGAGTGATGGGATCCATAGATTGAGAAGAGGTGGTGCAGTGAATGCCATGTGTGGAAAATGGCTCCAAAGCAGATGTTAATGATTGGCTAGAAGGAGTGACTGCATTTGGGTGTGCCAAAGACCATAGTGTGAAGGAAGTAGCTGAATCTGCAGGTGTATGGAAGCGTACAATCATACACATCTACCAGCAGTGGCTAAAATCCCAGTCTACAGGAAGTTCTCCTCAGAATTGGGCCAGGGAAGGCATCCACCAAATCTGGCCCAACTGTGCAATTCTTTGATACAAGAGTGTCATTAAGTGACATTGATGTGGCCTACATCCACTCCATGACAAATCGGACCGCAGCTGTTATTGGTGCTTATTGGTGCTGTTATTGGTTATTACACTCTATTAGGTACGTTTCAGTTAGAGGTGATTTTGCAGTCATTGTAACTTTTACATCTGTAATTCTGATACTGATGATTTGTCTTCTCTGGAATTGTTGTTACAGCTGTTATTTACCATGGTGTTGTACTACATTGCATGTACTACATGACGAAGGGCATTATTAAGACGGAGAGCAGAGCGCTGAATAATGGCCACCTACAGAAAACAAACATTACTGTGAGGAAAATAACACGATTCTAAGAACATATAGCCATTAAGGCAGCCATGAAGCCTTAGTCAACATCCTATTATCGCTGACATTTACAGGCTATAGATAAACTGCGCCCTGCAAGAAGCTGCTCTATTTGAGCTGGGAGCGTATTCTGAACCAGAATGGTCTATAAAGGGGAAGGCCACCAATTATCATTCCATCCCAAAACAGAAGTCATGCATAGGGGTCATATGAAAGGCTGCATTACACAGTAGGTAAACCTACCAGTTTCTTTACATTGGTTGTGATAGGACCTAGAGGTCATGATATCTACAGTGCTAATACAATGCCATATTATATTTGATCAAATTTGACAAGCATATCTGAAATAATTGTGTTTGGGCAAAACCCCATTGAGAAATCTGTCTCGGCAATTAGGTCATACACCATTAAATGTAATAACTTAATGTGAGGTAGCTGTTAGAGGCAATAAAATCTTTGACCGTCTGATTCCTGTCACCACCACTGTGAACAATGCTTATGCATTCCATAGTACTATTCCATAGCAGTGCTGGACAAAGTACACAAACCATGTAGTTGAGTTAAGTAGAGATCCCCAAGGTAAAATACTCCTCCAGTTACAGTAGAAGTTCCTCCCTTTAGACCTCCACTGGAGGAACAGTACTAAAGTATTTACCTTCAAATGTACTTAAGTATGGAGAGTAACAGTAGCATGATTTATTATGGCTCTAATGTCCTATTATCATTTCTGGAACAAGACTCTTAATCAGCTCAGTGTAGGTGAAGTGACAGTGACTTGGTTTGCACTGTCCAGGTGATCAATTGTATATTGACTCCAGTAGCTGTAACTGAAAGAACAGGCTGGGGAGGTGGTGCCTTTGAAGAACCAAGCAGGCCTTTAAGTCTACCTTTGAAAACACATGCACCAAACCTGGCATTTGCTTTGTGTCAAATGTGGCAAAATATTAGGAATGCGATTGAGCATGTTGCTTCAGTTTCAAAGGACTTGCTGGAAAGACGAGTGAGTCAGCTCAAACATTTATGCAGGTAAAGTTCATTGTGTAATGGGTGGCGTAATGGCCTTTGGTTTAGTACAAAGCAGCATGTACTCAGTACTTTATGATAAAGGTTATTGTGGCTTAAATGCCCATCTCATCCTCTTAAGATCTTCATAAAACTTTATTAAATCACAGAAATGCCATTAAGCACTTTTTAAAGGACACTTTGCTGTGGTAATGGATTAGGCTTGCCCTTGCTGCTTAACAGTCCTACGTTTGCTGGTGTTGATCACATGTCCATCTCTACTTTTTAAGGGCTTGCCACTTGCCTGGACATGCACATTGTAAAGCTTTCTATATCTCAATTGTCCTCCCTCACCATCCTTGCCCTCCCCAGTCTCTGCCTTCATCAAGAAACCAAAAAGTCAGACTGCCGAAGTCGGGGCAACGGTGGTGTTCGAAGCAGAGACGGAGAAAGCAGACGCCAAAGTAAGATGGCAAAGGGATGCTAAGGATATCACAGCCAATGACAAATACGCAATAGCAGCTGAAGGCAACAAGCACTCCCTCACCATAAACAGTGCTGCCCCAGAAGATGCAGTTGGATATGCTGTTATTGCTGGGATCTCAAAAGTCAAATTCGAGCTTAAGATCAAGGAAGCAGAAGGTGGGTTACTTTGGGACGGTTTCACGCTTGCCGCTCGTCTTTGTGTCCCAACCACATCACTGTCACGTTTGCAGAAATTCGCACCATCACTTCTTTCTTCGGACCCCGAGGCTGTCACACCCTGACCCCCATCACTGTGCACTGGCACTCTCTGTAAAATGGCACTGCTTCTGTAAAATGGCACTGAGTAACACCATCACTAGTGTTGATTTGTTGGCCAATCTTAACACACATATTTATTTGTTCCCCGTGCTTGATGGTTTTGAATATGGGTCACCACTCTGGGGTCTTACTGGGTCAGTGCTCAGAAAAGGCCTACTGTGAACTGAACTATGAATACCAGGCCTCTTCCAGCAACAGCTCACGCCAAGCACTGATGACCTTCACCTCTGGCTCTGGAGTTTGCTTCCCTGAGAGGCACTTGACAGCATGAAGAGAGAGTGTTCATGGAAAAACTGATAACCAAAGAGCTCAAAACATGGATGACATAGCTGAGGAAGAAATACCTAGTGGCTATACTGTCGTTAGATGGTATAACTTCTGTATCAGGTCTTTTGAAGTTTTTGAGGCCGATTTATTTGCCTTAGTTATTTATATGGACCTGCCCAAGATATTATAGTCCAATCAGAATTGCTGATAATGCCAGTAGGTAATTGGCATTACCTACCACTTGAAACTCCTGGCCATATTGCTCCATGACACTTGAGCCTGGCTATCACTTACGCATCATACGCACCATGATATGTTTTATGTTCTCCAGCCAAAGCATCAGCAAAAGCAGCAAATGGAGCTCCTGCGAAGGAGACCCCACCAGTGCCCCCTGCTGATGCTCCTCCAGCAGACGCTCCATCGGGTGCCCCATCTGAAGCTCCAGCAACACCAGCCAAAACTTCAGAGAGCAACGGACAAGCCCCAGACACTGGAGCTCATGATGGTACCCTATTCTATTCTATTCTATTCTATTCTATTCTATTCTATTCTATTCTATTCTATTCTATTCTATTCCGTGATATAACCACAATACTACTACTATTACCTGCTAACAATAATGCTAGTACACTTTAGTGTACACAGCATATTCCATTGCAGTTATAAATATATATATATGTTTAAGCTGTATATACACCTTGTCTTGTCTCCAGGTTTTTTACTTACCTTCTCCTTATCTTTATCCCCCCTTATCTTACAACCACCATTGAACCTTTAAGGGCACATTTACATTGATCGTACCTTGATGTATGGTAGTGTGCCTGCATAGGGCCTTTTTTCTGACAGTGTAATACAACAACACCGTATTTAAATCATGTTAAATACACTCATTGTCTGTTTGATCAGCCCCACTTAACATACAGGAGCACTTTGTAGATCTACAGTTACAGACTGCAGTCCATCTGTTTCTCTTTATACTTTGTTACCCAGTTCTTCAATGGTTAGGACCCCCATAGGACCACCACAGAGCAGGTATTATGTGGGTAGTGGATCATTCTCAGCGCTGCAGTGACACTGATGTGGTGGTGGTGTGTTAGTGTGTGTTGTGCTGGTATGAGTGGATCAAACACCTCCAGTGTCACTGCTGGACTGAGAATATTCCACTAACCAAAACCTATCCAGCCAACAGTGTAATGTGGGCAGCGTCCTGTGACCACCAGTGTAGGAGTAACGGATTACCAACACTTTACTGTTTTTCTCTTCCCTTTGTTGTCCTTCATTCCCTAGGCCTTCCTGACAGCCATCACCCTGACACCAGGCAGGACTTGACCGGCCTCTTTACTGAGAGGCCGCAGAGTGGGGAGGTGACTGTAGGTAAGTGATGGCTGTCTCAGCTATATGTGTTATATATACACATGTTAATGGATGGGCTTAATCTGCTGTGGGCTGAATTAGGTAGTAGATGTGCAAATCAGCTGTAAGACATCACATCTGGGGATTGAACAGTATCTTCTGAAACTTTAACAGTGTTTACATACTGCATCAAAACTCAAACTCAGCACTGCCTCTTTCACACATTGGAAGACCATTTGCTATTTAGATATTTTCAGCTCCTGACCAAAGCATGACCAAAATGGCTTTGCATGTGAATTGGGAAATCTGCCAGTTCAAAGTCTGGAAAGCAGATAGAGCTCTTTATCGTCTACAGGTGAGAACATCACTTTTGTGGCTAAGGTGTGTGGTGCGTCTCTGCTGAAGAAACCCACGGTTCGATGGTTCAAAGGGAAGTGGATGGACCTGGCTAGCAAATCAGGGAAACACCTACAGCTCAAGGAGCAATATGACCGCAACACAAAGGTCTGCTAGCTATAGCTGTTCTAGCTATGACTGTCCTAGTTACAGATGCTTATTATGTTTGTGTTCTATTTTAAAGTGTAAATTGTGCCACAGTATAAATATGAGTGTTTATAGGCTGCGGTTTATTGAAGTAAAAGATAAATGTAAAAATACAATAATTACAATGATTGTAAATATGTGTGGTTTTGTGCTAATTGTTGTATGCTGTCACTGTCGGAAACAAAATGAAATGGTATCTCAGACATAGAACTTAATGAACTTGATGTAAAAGAATTGTGGCCCAAGTAATTTTGGACCATCTTTTGGAATACTGGGGTTTTCAAATCGCACAAACATGAACATGCAATACGCATGAAGGCCTACAGTCTATCAATGGGTTGCTTGAATGAAGTTTGTTAACTGTCCCACTGATTTTGCAGATATATACCTTTGAGATGCACATCATTGCAGCCAAAGCTAACTTTGCTGGAGGGTACCGGTGTGAGGTTTCTTCCAGGGACAAGTTTGACAGCTGTAATTTTGAGCTGACCGTTCATGGTGAGCATTGCAGTTCTTAGCAGTTATTATGATGAAAAGAAATTAAATGAAAGTAGCCAAAGTACTTGGCTAATGTACATTAATGTTTTAAGACCATTTCCATTCCAGTATCTTAAATTTATATATATATTTATACATATATTTAACAAACTGCCTTTATGGCCATTTTCACACATGGCCACAATATATTTGATAAATACTGTTAATGTGAAATATATTGGTTTTGTCCCATATGGGATCATCAACACTGAAAGAATATTGTGATAGACTGACCATCTTAATTGATAGCTATCGAGAGAAATAGCTCTGTAGTGCACCCTTGCTTGGTTTACAGCAGAGATCAGTGGATTAACGGTTTTCTATTTCCTTACAGAGGCACGAACGGCAGAGGGGTTTGATATCCGCGCAGCATTCAGGCGCACGTGAGTGGTTTTTGGTATCACATCTTTTCACTGAGTTTGGCTTTGTATTCTTTCTTAGATAAGTCGTTACATACATACAGACAGGTGACAAAGAAAAAACAACATAAAGTGTGTTGGTAAGGTGCCACCCTGAGCTGCCAGAACAGCTTCAGTGCACATGAATCTAGGTTCCAATTGTCTCTAGAACTGTACCAGAGGGGTGGAACCCCGTTACTACCAAAGATATTCCCTTAACTGGTGTTTTGATTATCTGTATAGTATAAAGGTGGTCAGTCAGAATGAATTTTGTATTGACTGGCAATGATTGCTCCCTTTGAGTGGACCCAGTCCGTATCACTGGATTCCATGTATTTAGACGTTTTGCTAAAATGTGTCCCCAGGCTGACCAGATGAACTCTGACTGTACTCTTTTCCATACATGTCATATACCATATCATGCTACTTTTACTTTGTGGAGGTCTAAAGGGAGGAACCTCTACTTTTACTGGAGGAACCTCTGCGATACAATTTCCCCATTACGATACAAGTGGACAGGTTTGTCCTGTGGGCTTTTATCAGCCTGGGGTTCATAAGGACTCTTGGTTTGGGGAGAACTTCAGCCCCACACGTCCTCCATCTTTCATCTCTTTGTTTGCTCTTGCTAGTCAGCACCCGGCAAACTCATTTCCACTCACGTAATTATACACAGATAGTGAAAACAGACTCAGATAACCCTTGTCTTAAACGTGGTCTCTGATCTCCTTCGAATGCAGGATGAGTGGTCCGATCATAATTCATTCACAATGCACCCTGGGGCTGTTTAATGTGAAATTGCATGCTAATGCAGGGTGTACAGTCAGGCTCAGATCTGGCCTTGATGTTCTCAGTCACCTGACGAACCGTTGCTCGTCTGGTTTATCTTGCATATCACACCAATGCTTATGCAGCATGGTAAGTGCTTGTGCCATCGAGCACAATTTCCAAATCAATTTACATTGTCTTACCCATAAGTCTGAATGCAGGGGTCACTTCAGCCATTGTCCCTTTTGAAAAAACCGGCCAGCTGAGCAGTCACTATGACTGAAGCTCCTGTCATCTGGGCCACAATCATGAACGCTCATTACTCAAGTTTCTCAGATTTTTTCCTCTTTACCCAAAATTTAAACTGGTTAAACTGGGCCTGCTCATCATTATTATGCATGGCATAAAGCACAGTAGGCTGTTAATCGCTTAATTGTATGATGCAGTACACCTATCTGAAAACGTTTCTGCACTCGTTCAGGTGTCTTCTGTAATTTGTCACCTGTCTGTATGTATGTTGATATTATAGTATCTGCTTCTGCTAAAGTATTCTATCAAAAAGCAAAATCCCAAATGGAAAATGATGAGTAATGATCTCATTGCTTGGACGTCCTGATCACTCAGGAGTTTGTCTGCAGGCAGTAAGAAGAAGATGTCAGGACCTGGCAGGTAGTTAATGGAGTTTGCTGCAATGGCTCAGGACATATTCATACACTTAAGGTCACGAGACAACCGATTTCTCGCCAAAAGGAGGGCATGTGTTTGTTCTCTCTGTCCTTCGATACCCTCCTGTCATTTTCTTTTCATTCCTGTTTCTTCTGCCTGTTCTTTCTCCCTTGTCTTCACTTTCATCTCTCTGTCTGGGAACATTTAAGGAGGGTTGACTCATATCATTGATGTATGTTCCTTTGTGAGTCACTCCCTTAGAATGGTGTAACCTCCAGCCTTGCCTTGCATTTCCTCTCTCTCTCTCTCTCTCTCCCTCTCTCTCTCTCTCTCTTGCTCTCTCTCTTTTTTCTCACACCTCCTCCGTTCCGTTTCTTCTCTATGTCATCCTCTTGTGAGGACAGCTTTTCAACCCTCCTTTTTGGCATATTAGAAGTGTTGGACCTTTGAGTGAATATGGTTCCACTATCCACTGATCTTTGCAAGTCTAGTCCCATATACTGAAAGGCTTAGTAAGAAACTCTATGGGACAAATCAACGTGTAGCAGAGCTCTGGAAATGGCATTAAAGCACCCATATATTTATTTTGGGGGGATTTTATGTATTGAAACCAGTCGTAATTTACTTCACACTTCAGTTGTGCAAGTAAGAGTATTGGTGCAGCCTTGGAGACACCATGCTTTCAAGCTGCTGCACTCCCAGGAGGATAGAAGCTGAGCATGCGCGTATGCACTCAGCACAAGAAGTGCTACTAAGCCGGGGTTTCAAAGAATCTGGTTTGGTGCTGGTCCAGTCTATCATCTACCCGACTGGTGCTGGAAGGGCCACCCTACAGATCAGCATTGCTGTCCAAAGAAAAACAAGTATCTCCAAAAAGGCATCTTTAAAGGAGAGACCAAAAACCTCATTTAATTAAAATGTAAATCAATGGAACCAGACTTTTTCCCAAGCGTTTCCACAGTGTAAACAGCAGCTGCTGTGTTCAAATGATGCATAAAAGCCAAAATCGACAAAAATTTAGATACATGTTTTTCTTTGGACAGCAACAATATTTTAGCTGATATTAGGAGTGTTTGACCTAAACTAGGAAGAGAAGGATTGCTAGACACCACATTACACAAACAGTATATTTGACTAATCTTTTTTTTACATCTAAAAAAAAATGGCAATTAATCTTATTAATAGCGTTTTATTTGTAAGTAGCAGTTACCTAACACCAAACATTTATACCTAGCATAACTGCTATTGTTTTAGTCTTTTACATGCAGCATCTGCGGTATAATAGTTCCGATTTAAAATGTATTGTAGCCTCTTAATCCTTTTATCAATTCAAAACCAATGTGCAAAGAATTCATTTAAAAGCATGTTTAACAGCATATGCAGTATTTGTAATATTAAATATAATATATAATATTAGTTAAAAAGAGCCAGTACACAAATAACACTTACTGTGGCATTAGAACCTCCAGTTTGTTGTTGAAAGAATATACAGGGTCCTGCTAGGGACTTTTATTTTGAAGGACAGGGCTATTATGGCTACCAGGAAAGGCTAGCAAGGCTAGTAAGAGCCTGAGGTAGTGCAGCAGTGTTCTCACTCCTGCTTTAACACTGTTCTGCTGTGTATTTCCTGCAAGCATTCTAGTAAGCTTTGTGAGTTTTGGCGTTAAACCTTAACGTTTTGGTTACAAAGTGATTTTTTAACCCACTCCTGCCAAACATCCGCAACATTTGTCCCAATCCCGCCTGCAATTTAGACGTTCCGACCCGCTCTCCCACCCGCAGCCCTGTACAAGGGTAAATGACATCCAGTATTTTACATATTATATTCACAAACATTCATATCATATTCACAAATATTTTCTCCTGAAATAATCTATTATATATATATATATATACAGTGTAGGAAAGTAACCACAGCAACCGATACAGAAGTTACAATATGTACAACTATAGACAGTGGAGTGGTAGAAAATGAAGATATACAGAGTGAGTGAAGAGAATACAATCTTAGGTTGTATGTACATATGCAAAAAATGGTAAGCATGCAGAGTAAAGATACACAACAGTGAGTTTATATACAGTATGTACAGTAACTGTGCAGAAATAGACTGTGCAGAATGCAATTATGAATAGTGCGTAATACAAAATACTTTGGCTCTCATTGGCTGAGGCATACCACTTTTAAAATGCACTCCAGCCTGATATGTACTGCTCTCAGATGTTTGGATCCTTTGAAAGACTGCAATTATATGCCTGCTTCCCAACAGCCAGGAGCAAAACCCCATTACCTTTGGCTCCACCAGCTCTGCAGGAACAACACTACTTATTACTCCATTGTGGAAGGCTAGGCTAAACTGCTGTAAGTTCACTTGGCGGTCGTATGCAAATGTATTTAAGGCTGTGACATCATAACCATGATGCATTCAAAATGGGGTCTTTTTGCAGCTTAGTTTCCAGATATGGACCATATGCCCTTAAGAGCGAAAGGTAAATTTGGTTTGAATTGATATGGGCTCTTTAATGCTGTTTTTCTTCTCCTCACGCTCTGCAGCTTTCCAGACTTGACATGAGGGAATTTTTATTCTGGAATGATCTATTTTGCACATTCTTCCTGGTGACTGAGAGCTTGCGAAAATCAGTGGAGTCAGTTGCACAAACACACTCTTTCACAGCGTGTTATTTTTGCCCTCCTCACTGTCTCACCAGCGGTGAAGCGCTAAGTCTCGATAATACAGCACTTTTAAGACAGACTCACTCTTCAGGGGAGAGGGTGCATGTGTAGGGAAGCGGCTGGCGCTCGTCATAATGCTCTTACACACACGCACGTTATCCTTTCAAATCCTGATAGACCCCTGAGATCAGAGAGAAGAACCAAAGTAAGGATTAGTGCTTGCTGCCTTGCAATATCCAACCCGGGCTTTTTGATCAGAGCTGGGGCCAGTATGGATTTCATAAGCGACTGCGCTCCACTTCACCCAACAAGCACACACCCGGGTCTGAGACCTCACCTTTGATGTCCACCAACAAAGAGCCCTTTCAACAACAAGTGCTCATAGCAGCGAGTGGTCGCATCAAACTTCACAGAAGCCAAAGAAATGAATGACAGTTTCACAGGGACACACTAAACACTTACGTTGTGAAGTGCACTACCATACATCACTGCAATATGTATCTGGAGTGTATGTATCTGAAAATCGAACACATCTGCTACTGTGTCTGCCACACTGTCTGTGGCTAAACATGATTTCATACCTGCATAAAACATTACAGGGGAGTTTATACTAATATTGATTTCAGCATTAGTTCAAATTTGCCCAATTTGACACTTTCCTCAAATGTAGTCGCTCAACCAAGACATGTTTGGGGTCTGAAGTTTGCTTCTTTAGTATTTGCAATGGAGCTATGCTAATACATGCTATACAATTGGGTGATTCCTATATTCACAGGGATCTAGATTTTCTCACAGGAGCTTCCAGGAAATAGTCTTATGGTTCTAGGTTCCAGTGATCCCTCGGTGAAATTTTCTAGGACACAACCCATGTTCCCATTGCCCCGTGCTTTGGGCCCATGTTGTCTCAATTGTGGTGTCTCAACTATAACAATAAGACAAAATAAGACTACCTAAAATTTGAACATGCTGCTTCCATAGATTCCATAGAAGTAGAGTTTGTGATTTTAGTGTGTCAACAGATCACCAAAGTTAGCAGTCATGCTAACAATGGACTTTTTTTAGCAATTGCAACATTTACACTCAATTCCCATATTCCTATATAACTTGATTCTCTTAATTCTTCAATTTCTATATGGCTTTTATATGGCTATATAAGCTCACCAGACAAAAAAAATAGTCACCTATGACTGATACCTTCCCTGGCACAATTCTGAGGAGAGTTTCCTGTAGACTAGGATTTTTTGACCATATACTTCCATACACCTACAGATTCAGCTACTTCCTTCACAATATAGCATGACCGAATGCAGTCACTCCTTCTCATTTCTTTAAACTGCATCACTTTTTCAGCCATCCATATATGACACAGGGCATATGCTGATAGCAGCCATCTGAACTGGAGCTAGTCCAGGGGTGTGTTTAGGATCTGGCTATTGGGCTAAAGCCAGGGGTCTTTATTCTGTAGACATGTTTTTTTTTTTACTGCCAAAATATGTTGAATATGAATTATGGGCTCATACAAGCACTGAATCTTTTATGTTACACATATCCTTACTGGCCTTCACCATAGTTTATTACAGTAGAACTGTTAACCCACAGTCAAAATACATGAAACTGGAACTGTCCCTGGTTTGAATGATATATTGACCACCAAACTGGAAATCATTTCAGAAATCGGGTCACCTTAAACTAACAGTCACACTTAGCACTGTGCCAAATACATGGCAAAATAGTCACTCTTGCTTAAAATTGTCAAATAAATGTTATTCATATTTTATTGATTTTATTAAGTAACCTCACTTACACTTGCTTCTGTGGTTTCTGGCACTGTGTGACAAACTGCTTTCTATAAAAAAAACTACAGGCAAAATACAGGCTTTTAAGGTGGCATACAGTTTGAACAGTGCTGACCGGTTGTTACAACGTTTCTGTTACTTGTTAGCTACATTAGCATTATACCTCCAGCACAAACCTGAAGAGACAAACATGTCTTGATTGATTACATTTGGGCTAAATTGTGGAAATTTATTAAGTCGTTTATTAAGTCGCCTTGATAGCAGGAGATACACTGACTGTGCTTTGTGGTTGATGGTTTCCCCCTACAGTAGCACAGATGGAGGTGAGGACTCTGGAGAGCTGGACTTCAGTGCGTTGCTCAAGAAGAGGTGAGTTTCCACGTCAACGTCATCCAGATGAGACTACTGACAATGACGCCATCTGAAGGTTTCACTCTAGCCTGTGCATCATGTTAAAAAGCCCTTATACTACGGGAAAGAGACGTGACCTGCCCTGGGCTGAGTTTCCCTCAAGCAATACTCTCTCAAACGTTGATACGGGGCTTTCTTTATTCGCATGAACTTGATCATGTTCCATACTCACAGCCGACGAGTAACATTCATTTCTACCGCCGGATCGCCTTATCGCCGATCATTTATGTTAAAATGTCAATGATTTAAATCATTCATTAAAATGACTGTGTTGCAGTAAGTGATACTTCTGTATACACATTTTGGCTGCAATGTATGAACAAAGCTGCAGTCAAAGTGGACTGATGTCTCTGTCATCTCTTTTGCTGTTGTCATTGTTGTTGTTGTTGTTGTTGTTGTTGTTGTCGTTATTATTGTTGTTGTTGTTGTTGTCGTCGCCATTGTTCTTGTTTCCCCTTCTCTGTGTATGTGACAACTCGTCTATAGAGAGTAAGTGACTGAATGCATCCTGGACACTTGCACTTTGCCATCTGTATGCGGCATGCTGTTCTAATTGTCTTGCCGACAACATTTGCTCAAAGCAACTGCAACTTTCCCTGCTAATCATCACTCAAATGGCTCAAAATTCTCAGTCTTCCAGTCCTGTAGGGGGCAGCCTCACTTCATACACATTAATATCAAGCACTGTTTATTCAGCATATGAAGACGCTTCATTTTTCACTTTGCGTTTGTATTATTGTCACATTACTGATCATATAGATTGCTTGTTGTTATTGCTTGTATTAGATAGATGTAGATAGGTATTAAGTATTAATCCCACAAATACACTGAAGTTGATCTAAAGCCTTATGAGCACTTAAAAAGAACCACTTGTATGAACCCACAGATTATACTTCATTAATAACATATAATTATTTATGTCTGTTGAATAGTCTGAAGGTCTACTGCTCTATCCTAAGAATTAGCATGCCAAGTAATACATTTGACTGGTATTAAAGGAGCAATGTGTAACGTCTAGCAGTAAGTTTTTTTTTTTAATTTAGCAGTGTTTATAGTTATTCAATTGAGACTCAACTTAATAATCACCACTTCCCCACCTGAAAAGCTGATTTTGGCTATTAAACACATCTTAATTATTCTCTTAATGCTGAAAACACTAAAAAAAAATAAGGCAGCTTCATATTTTAATTTTCCTGCTCCATCTTAAATGGTGCTGCAGTTATATTCTGGCACCTGAGGCTTTGTTATAACTGCTTCACCATTTAAGGTGGAATGGGGAAAATACGAACCAGCAGCAGGCAAATACGAAGCTGACTTCAAAGCCTTGTAGCTTGAATGCTGGTAGTGTTTTGATCAGGACATCCTGCCTGGAGTTTTATATTCAGAGCTATTGATATATATATGCGCTATGGTAGAACATTCTGACAAGGACTCTTAGTCCAACCGATGCTATAGCACCACCAAATTCAAACCGCCATTGTGGGCTACTGTAGCAAGGCTGCAGCTCTACGTAGCAGCCTCCAGTGGAAGACGACCCGCTCCTATTCCTTGTATGTGTAACATACTTGGTGAAATAAAGAGATTCTGATTCTGATTCTGATTCTGATTCCTATGTAGATATGAAAGGCTCTTTCTAAGCTAACGAAGACACATAGTGATTTGTAGTTACAGGTAATTATACACTAATGAACATAGTTTGGTATAGTATGTTTCATTTCTGCTAATAGATCCCCTTAAATCTTACACACTGCTCCTTTAATAGATTCCAACATGGGCCTAGTTCTAGTTGCAGCGTCCGTTACACCATTTCAGTGAGTGAGCTTGATCTGTATGTGGCCCAACTAGATAGCACAACACATTCTCACAATGTTTTAGTATGATAGACTGGAAATGCTGAGGAGGCATATGCTGTTTGGGTGGACTGTGTGTTGTATTGTGTGCATTAATCTGCTGTGGTTTGTCTTGTCATGCCTTGGGTTCTGCTTCTGAATAAGTGCAGCAGTTTCTTAAAAAGTGGCCAACGGTAAGAGTTCCTTCATATACATGTATCTTCTGTTTTTGCTATGTGCTTTGTGCTCATGATGTTGCTAACATGCTGAAAACAGACGCCTACAGCTTCGTCTACAGCCTATAGCATTCTTTGGCTAAGCAGTTAAACTTATTGGGTCAGTTTCCTGGATAGGATTCAAGTCTAGTCCTGGACTAGAATCCCCTTTCATTTAAGAATGCCGTGTAGTCCAGGATTAAGATTAATCCCTGTCTGATAGTTAATCCGTGTCTGATAGTGCATCTAGGCATATAATAGGTAGTAAATGAATGGGCTTACTTGCTAACAAATGAGTGAATGCACTCCTGACAATGACCAGTTCTTCCTGCTCTCTGACCATAGCATAGTCCAGGTAAGCACTGAGCCTGACGTGGACGTGTGGGAAATCCTCAGCAAGGCTAAGCCCTCGGAGTTTGAGAAGATTGCCTTCCAGTACGGCATCACAGACCTGCGAGGCATGCTTAAGAGGCTGAAGAAGATGAAGAAGGAGGAGAAGAAGAGCACAGGTTTGTGTCGAGGCGATGTGAGCTTTCTAAACTGGTGATGAATTCACGTTGACCTTGTCTATCCAAACATGTCTCAAGTAATCTCAGCATGAGATACTTTTTTCTGCAGCATTCCTGAAAAAGCTGGACCCGGCCTACCAGGTTGAAAAGGGACACAAGATCAAGTTGCAGATTGAAGTGGCCAATCCTGATGCAGAAGTGAAGTGGCTGAAAAATGGACAGGAGATCCAGCCTACAGGAAGGTCAAACAAATATTCACAGAGCTTTTGTGTTTAAAACTTAACCTAAAAAACAAACAAACCAGGCTACATTAATATACACTCAACGTCCAAGGAATAGTTGCATCCAGAAGGAAGTGTGGGATTGCAGTGCTATTGGGAATGCAGATAAAGGTTACCAGGAGCAATAAAAGATGATAAATTTAGAATGATATGAGCAATAACTATATATGAGCTACACATACAGTAACAGTGTCTCTCAATATGGCGTCAGCTGATACAACATGCCAGACATCTCGGCATGGAGTTGTAGAGGTTCCTAATGGTGTCCTGTGATAATCCATCCCATGCAGCTTGAATTTTCTCACACAGTTCCTGCAGATTGTGCGGTAGGGATGGAGGTGAAGTGACACCAGGCCTTCTGGACGTGTGACGCGTGATAACAAACTGTTCACCTTGGTGCCTCCACATCGGATTTGTTGGTAATCTCCACCAAGACTAAAGCGGGACTCGTCACTGAAGATGACCCGCTGCCATTCTGAGTCACTCCGTGACAGTCTGGCATGACACCATTGCAGTCTTTGGCGACGTTGACGTGGTGTTAAGGGCAGTCATCATAACGGTCTGCGTGCATGTAGTCCTGCGTTGTGCAGCCATCTGCCAATGGTGCTGGCATTAACAGGATGACTGCAGGAGTGCATCACTAGTTGCTGAATATCCACAGTCGTGGCTGTTGGCCGAGCATGCAATCATTCGCATGTTTCACAATGTCAAATCTACCAACCAAGGTTCATAACTGTTGGTTGATTCCTTCTGGGTGCAACTATTTGTGCAACTATTCTTTTGATGATGAGTGTAGATGGAGATATGGCACAGAAATAATACAAATATAATGCTGTGATACATCAAGAGTATATGCAGCATATCAGGACATGTATTGTTTCAGACATCTCATCAGTGTAAGCCTGTAGAGTCTTTAACATAACCAACAACATCCATTTAGTTGGGTGTGTCTAAACTTTTGACTGGTACTATACATGTCCATATATAGCCTGTTAATCACCATATGTCACACGTACATATTGCAGTGAAATAGCAGATAATATAACTAACGCTCTCTCTTCTGCCCTCTCCACATAATGCCCCGTGCTTGTGGACGGATGGATTTCTCTACTGTCCTTGAACCAAAACCTTTAGCAAGTGAGTGGCTCCAGCTGGTCTGTGCATGAAAGAGCAGGACCTTCAGACACAGTGTGTAAGCTATCCAAGGGACTGCGAATAAGGTCTTAGTATGGTTAGGCATTTCACACCGTCTGGGCTATGACTGGGTAGGAATACTATTTAAAGCAATAAATAGTCACAAAGTGCATTGGGACAACAGGTGCCCCTCGTTTTGCTTTTGCTTGTGACCTTAGAATCCACAATATCAGCAAACCTGTTTACGTGGTGGTGATATAATTATCCATTTCCATATCCAAGTGTAATAGCGTATGCATTCAGTTACTGTGTGTTGTAACAGTATTGCTTATTCCTTGTCTGCCTTTGCAGTACATTGGTAGATCCAGCCAATGGTGCTGTATACAGTCCTTGTATGCCACACATCTGTAATGCCTGCAAAGCCCTTATGTGCTATGAGCTTTTGCCTCCACCTACAGGGCAAAGTGTCAATTGCCACTGAGGTTCTTTCTCTTGTCCCTCCAGGTACATCTTTGAGAGCGTAGGCAACAAACGCTTTCTTACCATCAACAACTGCTCTCTGGCAGATGACGCCGCTTACACCTGTGTGGTGGGAGACGAGAAAAGCTTCACAGAGCTCTTTGTTAAAGGTACTCGATGAGACAGGAAGGGGACCTGGATATAACTGATGTTAGGGAACATGCACTACTGTGTTACTACTGTGTAATGACCAAGTTATTCATTTTCAGCACCGAGAAAAAAGCAGACAGCTCAACAAAAATAAATAAGCTCACCAGACAAAAAATGTGTCACCTGTGACTGAAACGTACCTGATAGTGTGTAATACCTGCACAAGCACATATAACAGGTGATTGGATTTGGCATGTACTGGACAAGTTTCTGGATGTAGGCCACATCAGTGTTCAGGCACTCTTGCAGTAAGGAATTGTGCCGTTGGGCCAGATTTGGTGGATGCCTTCCCTGGCACAATTCTGAGGAGAGTTTCCTGTAGACTGGGATTTTAGCCACTGCTGGTAGACCCGTATTACCATACGCTTCCGTACACCTGCAGATTCAGCTACTTCCTTCACACTATGGTCTTTGGCACGCCCAAATGCAGTCACTCCTTTTAGCCAATCATTAACATCTGCTTTGGAGCCATTTTCCACACATGGAATGAGACATTCACTGCACTGTACCACCTCTTCTCAATCTATGGATCCCGTCACTCACACCCTGCAGGTATTTATAGCCCCATCATCCTCGTGCAGCGCCATCTGCAGGAGCCTGAAGTTACTACCACCTTAAACATGCAAGTTGACTAATTTTTTTGTCTGGTGAGCTTATAATATGTACCATTATTAAAGAAATCTGCTGGGATATTTTTCCTTGCCTCCAAAGTTCAGTCTTAGAAGCTGGTTGTATTTTCTGCTTCTCATGACCCAAGTAATCCCAAACACCTTCAATGATGTTGAGGTCTGGCCTCTGGGGTGGCCAGTCCATTGTTCTGAGAGCATCACCAGCAGCGTATTTGCCTGATTTGCCAGGGCTCTTCTTTTGTGTCTATTTCCTTTTCTCAGTGAGAGTTATACATCCTTTCAGTCCCATGGCATTGAGGTGTCATCTCATAGCAGTTGATGGATGTACAGAAACACCTGTGGATTTTTTAAGGTCTAAAACAAGAGTGGAGGATGATGTTCTCCTCTCTCTCAAACCTGAAAATACTATTTTTTCTGACAGTCACACTTTATGGTGGCCCACCAGGTCTTGCACAGTTGTTGTCCCATCCTGCTCTTTCTCCTTAAGTGTATTAGCCTATATCCATGCTTCTCAGAAAGATCTCCTGGAAAGCGTTAATGGTCCTTTTGACTGGAAATAAATGAAGGGGTGGCTACTGGCTTTTGCCCAGTACAGTGTTCTGTATAGTTGGTGTTGTGAGGCCTTTTGAAGCTGGACATCATCTTCTCGCTCTCTCTTGCAGAGCCTCCTGTTCTGATAGTCCGTAATCTTGAGGATCAGATGGTGATGAAGGGAGAAAGAGTAGAGTTTGAGTGTGAGGTCTCTGAAGAAGGAGCCCAGGTCAAATGGTAAGAGTGTTATCCATCATGTGACACACACGCAAAAGCACTCCTGCCCTCTACTCAGGGGTACTAATGCATCAGACTAGTCTTTAGTTTTGTATCTCATATACACATATGCCTGCTAAATCAGCTAATGTGAGTGCTCTTCTGACACAGGAATAGGAGTGATTAAGTCTTTAACCCCTAGGATTAGTAATCAGGTATTAACCTTAAGGCTGCTTATTCAGTCAATACAAGAGAGACCCTAAACAAAGGCATTTGCTATGCTGGAGGCCAGGGGACATTCCTCAGATGTCCAGTAGATGGCACGCATGTCCCTCGCTGAGCAGCTGGCCAGGCCTGGCTGACTCAACCTGGCTGATGGAGAGGGTAGTGCGTGTGTGCGAATGAGCGAGTGAATGAGCCGTGCCTTCACCTGATCCAGTTCCAAGGCCGTATATCACCCGGCAGCTCTGTAAATTATCAGCGCCGGGAAAAGGTCATGCCAGCCTTTTAGCACCTCTGCAGTGTCCTCTGCCGAAATGAGAAAGTCACCGTCAGTTCACGGCTACTGCTCTTCAACGTCCCGCAGAGGAGGACTTTCTGCAGCCGAGGCCTGACAGGGGCTCCATATTTCCTGGAGACACCATGCTCATATTTTCCACAATGGAATAATAATACGCACACAATTAGAACAAGAAAAAAAATCAGACAGGAAATGAGGAATGATCAAGGTTACTTACAACTCATCACACACTTCAGGGCCCGTGGGCTCAGCCATGTGGCTTTATTTATCTGACAATAAGAATGACTCACGAGCACTAATAAATTAAAGCCTGAATCACTTTTATGGGATGAGTCGTGAGGAGGTTTTTATGACCATCTGTGACTAGTCGCTGACACAATCGCACAGGTTGGGCGTCTGATTCACTAGTCATCTGATTTATCAGGTCCGGTCATGGTCACTCATAAAAGAAAGGCTCCAGTTAAAATTTATGAAACTCTGTTTTTAGAAGCTGTTATAACAGCCATAATTATCACAGGCCAGGTATTACCTGACCTTTGATACACAAGCACTTGTACTTTGGGCTCAAATTGCCACCTCTAATCTGAATCTGAGAATATGAGGGTCACTATAACTTTGCAGGTGTCATATTCAGAGCTCTATTTGTTTGATCAAATCAGTTATATGACATTTATATTAATGTTAGATAAAAAACATTGGCTTAAATATCATAACTGATCATATATATGTATCATCAGATATAGAGAGATAGATACATAGATATATAGATAGATATAGATATATACATTATTTATTGTCATTACAAGTTTTCCCATTCCACCTTAAATTTTGCAGCAGTTACTGGTGCTAGAATCTAACTGCTGCACCATTTAAGGTGGAATGGCAAAATTCAAATGAGATGCTGGCAGTTAAGATGCTAACTTAAGCTTTGTTCCCTCTCTTCAGCCTGACATCCAGTTTTGTATGTTGATGTTCAATAATTATGTACGGTCCAGTTACCTCAGACAGACACATTACACTTGCCTGGTCTCAACAACAATTTCCACCTTTCTCTGAGACTGAGACAAGACTGGGTCCAAACGAGGACGAGGCAGAGACGAGACTGAGACACTTGGTTTGTGGTTTCTAGATCGGTACAACAATGCTATTAACAGCTGACTCCAGGGGCTCCTGAGTGGCGCGACTGTCAATCAGCCTGATCCAAAGTTCAATTTCCAGTCATCCATGGCTGGGAACCCAAGAGAGCATAACTGCATGGCCTATGCCCCCAGTCTAGCCAATGCTAGCTAAAGCAGGGAATCAACAGTAGAGTGTTTTCCTCCAAGCATGTTGAACTAATGTTGTAAGATTGGCAGTGTGAAAATGCTGCTCTCAGCTTGGTAGCATGATGTGATAGGAGAGACCTAACTAGTGGGTGGAATTGGACATGGATTAGGAAGACAACTGACAAATCCAACCTTCAAGTTCCAAGGTTTACAAAGTCCATAGTTTCCCCAAATGTAGAAGACACGTCTGAAGTTGCTTATGTTGATGTGTGCTGCAGCTAAGAGGCGGAAGTGTCTAACAAACAATGGAAAATCTTTGCTGATGGACAAAATTGTATACATTAATTATTATTATTTTGCCAAATTACCACTTTAAAATGATAATGAATCACCAGCGCTAGAATGAGCCTGGGTCTATTTTAAGGCCTAATCTGAACTTTTCAGGGAAAAAGATGGTGTGGAGCTCACTCGAGACGAGTCCTTCAAGTATCGTTTCAAAAAGGATGGCTGCAAGCATGTGCTCATCATCAACGAGGCCACTAAGGAGGACTGTGGCCACTACCGGGTGAAGACCAATGGAGGGCAGTCTCTGGCTGAGCTCCTGGTGCAGGGTAAGAGCTTTTATTTAGTCTCAGGCTTTGTTAGTCACCAGGACCCTGAAAAAAAAACACTTGCACTTCAATTAAATTGCATTTATATATTTGCCATTTCCTGCACTAGTCAAGAGTCAAGAGGCAAGAGGCTTTTTATTGTCATTCCATCCATGTACAAGTACACAGTGGAGCGAAATTATGCTCCTCCAGGAACAAGGTGCAACGTGGAACACTATTAAAGTGACTGGCACTATTTTTGCAATGCTGACATTCTTGCCTGTTGCTAGACAATAAGAACTCTTCTATACATATTTACAACCATATGTAAGTAAGCTAAATGCTGGACATAATGCCAAGTTTAAAAGTCACAAATTGGTAAACTGGGTGAAAGGTCACAGATCATGATTGAAATCTCCCTTTCCCCTCAAGGATTTGAGTTTATAGACCCCTTCAAGCCATTTGTCAATCACAGCAGACGCATGACAAGCCACGTGTCAATCAAAGAAGGCACAGCCATCCTTAAACCAAACCTGTGGTCCAAAATAAACCCCCAGAATTCCTCTGGGCATTCTTTATGCCCCGCTATCTCCTTTAAACCCCGCCTCTTCATGGCCCTGTCACTCAAAAATCACCTCTCGTGTCAGCCCAGTAAACATGGCTGACAAGCCCATAGCACAAGGTTACAGCGTCCACAATGCACAGATGCCAGCTATTGTTAGACTGCAAGGCCCATATTTTTTAACCAAGCAGGTGACTCTGTCTGTTGCTCCCTCTCCTGCTTTCTGTCAGTGTCTCACTCTCCACCCTGTTATTCTCTTCGCCTGTCCTTTATCTGTATCTAAGGGAGATTTACAGCACTTGATGAGACCCTGTCCTTTACGCTTCTCCTTTCTCTCCCTGGCTGCAATCATTCTGCCTCTGACGCTCTCTGGTGATCTGTCGGCTTCTTCGCTATTGATTTGGCTCTGAGTGACCCAAAAAGAGATTGTGTGAACTATTAAGAAAGTATTTAAAGGGACACTAACGCCATGCCTCTGGGAAATAAGACACTGATTCACATACACACTACTGTTCAAAAAGTTAATGCATATCTCATTATATGAATATTTTGCAGCAATATGTAGCATGTTTTCTGTTATTTCAAAAATATTAATTCATAGACTGCAGAAAATAAGCAAGTTAAAGTTATTACCATATCTAGGTTTCAGTATGACAGTATGAGCTACAACAGAGAATGACTGGTCACTCAATGGCTATGAATTACCTTCTACTCATACTTGCACTTTGGCGCTGTGTCTACATAACGCATTGCCACACAGACTTTCCATTTTTGACACTTCAATCTATTTAAAGGAGCAATGTGTAACCTCTAGTTTTGAGGTTACATACTGCAACGTACTGACCACTCCACCACTCCCTCCCCTGAGAAATTACGGTGGTTGTAAGGTTTTCTGCCATTGGCTCAGTACCTGTCTCAAACCCTTCTTTGCTTTGCTTGTGTATTTGGAGCTAGATAATACGTTTGGTCCTCCATTTGTCAAAATTTGGGTTCTCAAACTTCTCCTAACACAAAATGGTTATCCAGCATGGCTAAAATTCTAGCTATTTATTCTATCCACAAGTGGAGTGGTCCTACCTAGCATGCTCATATCGTTAGTCCAGCATAGTAACACTCAGTGTTTCAAACATTTCATTGTATTGTTAATGTTAATTCAGTTCTGCCTTTGCTTAATATCACTACTTCCCCCATGATAAGCTGTTTTAGGCTATCAACACCTCCTAATTATTCTCCTAATGCTGGTAACATTTTTCAATTAGGTCATTCCTCAGCATTTTTGTTCGAATTTTCCTGTTCCACCTTAAATGGTGCTGTGGTTAAATTCTGGCACTTGAGGCATAATAATAACTGCTGCACCATTTAGAGGGGAATGGGAAAAAATGAACAAGAAGCTGAAGAATGAGAAGATGAATGCCAGCGGCAGAATATAGCGGACAATATGAACAAGAAGATGCCAACCTTGGTAGCTTTAACAAGGATAAAAAGAGAGTCCTACCTGGATAATATCCTACCTGGAGTTTTGTTCACCAAGCTACCCATAAATATGTGCTATGGTCAGACATTTCAACAAGAATTCCTCTTCCTTCTGGGTCTTCCAACTGGTGCTATAGCGCCACCATATTGAAGCAGCTGCTTCAATGTAAAAATGCAACACTTGAAACACTCTTACAGCCAGTAGCATCCTCTGTGGGAAGATGAGCCGCTCCTATATAGATAAAGAAGGCTCATTCACAGCTAATGAAAATACAACAATTTGTAGTTACAGGTGATTATACGCCATTGAAAACATAGTTTTGTACATTATATTTCATTTCTGTTAATCGTAGAGCTCCCCCTACATTTTACATATTGCTCCTTTAATCTCTGGGGGGTTTTGGTAGCGTAAAACTGAAAATTGTGTTGATGGACAGATTGTCGTCACAGATTGTGACGAGTGAGGCGAGATTCATTTAACAGATTTGTAATCAACCACAGCAGCAACAAGAGCAAGACGGATATAACAGAAGGGCAAGACAGAATCAGAGTCAAGAAACAAGCGGACGTCAAAAACCAGACAAACAATCAGACAAGGCAAAAGTACCAAAAGGGCAAAGACAAAAGAGTAAATCAGTAAAACAGAACAACGTCAAAACCAGAGTAGCAAACAAGAGTAATCACAGAGAGAACTGCTCGGTACGCACAGAGTGGCAATACTTCGCAATGGGTCAGTGGGAGAGAGGAGGATATATACAAACAGACTAAATCAACAACAGGTGTGATCAATACTCGGGAGACTCAGATCTAGAAAACAGAACGGGATTGGGAGATGGCAGACAGGTGAAAGTGACGTCATCGGGGGGTGGGTTATGGGAAATGGAGTCCGGGAGATCGGGGGTGAGAAGAGAGCCAGCAGGCGTGACAAAAACACTATTTTTCAGTTTTCATTTCGTTATTTTTCCTGGCTAAAAATTTGGTTTATAAATAGTCATCTTTATCTTAAAATATAATTAAATACAGTAATATTTAATCAAACCATATAATCCACTCTTGAAGCTATTCAATTGTTTTCATCCATTTTATCTACAGCTCTATTCGTAGCTTCCTAATTATTCTAAACCTGTGAAGCTGCACAGGACTCATCATTTTATGCATTTGTCTGCAGCCAAATTGGCTTTACGTTGTTGAAAACATTAACTGCGTGCTCTCTCTATCTTCCTTCCCTTCCCTCATTTGTAAAAGCCCATCGGGAAGCAATCTGATCTATGCCTCGCTGTGCCGCCAGGCTCAGTTTAGCTGGTCAAATAATGAAACGCAAGAGGTGCCAAGCATAACCAGATGCCCAGTGGCACTGTCCTGCTGCCAGGCTGCTAGCGGGATCATCACTCCCCAGTGCTCCTTGCTTTCATATCTGCTGGGCTCTGAGGGAAGCTTTTCCAGCAAATCCACCCTCACTCTACTATGTAGCTAAGCTTCCAAACATAATTTAACACATTTCTAATCCACTGCATCAGCCTGCCAGGGATATTAGCACAGGCTTGGAGTTCAGAAGGCTTGGTGTAGTAAAGTTCTGGTTGCTTGCTTTAATAAATTCACTATTATGTAACTTATGTAACAACCAATATTATTAGCTTGCTACTTTCGTTATTCCTTTTTAGCTTCTTGACTTACACTCATCGAACTGACAGGACTGGAACTTGGTGGGAAAGTTTGACATTTGTGAGAGATGCCAATGATTCAAGTTTCACACTCGGCCTCACAAGTGACGTAGGCAAGGACAGGCCTTATCGCTGTACCTGACTGATGATATAGGGTCATCCTGTTGCATGTGCTTTCCATTCTGACTCATGCTGTTGTGTTGGTAGCATCCTTTGCAAGTGAAGTATGGCTCAGAGAAGAGAAGAGGAGAGGACGAAGAAGAGAAGAGCAGCTGGAACAGCTGGAGAGGGACTGCATCTTAGGGCTCAGAGAAGCATTATAATCTTATCGATGTATTGCATTGTAGACCCACATGAACCACAGAGAGAGAGAGAGAAAACCAAAAAATTCTCCAACATGTGCAGAGTGACCCAACAACCATGATTGCGGACATTCAGCAAGCAGTGATGTCCTCCATGTGTCATCTGTTAGTGCCAGCACCACTGGCAGACGGCTGCACGACACAGGACTACATGCATGCAGATTGTAAACATCGCTAAAGTCATGCCAGACTGTCATGGAGTGACTCAGGTGAGTCACCTTCAGTGACGAGTCCCACTTTTGTCTTGGTGGAGACCAGCGAATCTGTGTGTGGAGGCACCGTGGTCAGCGCCAAGATAAACAGTCCATGAAGGCCTGGTGTCACACGTCCAGAAGGCCTGGTGTCACTCCACCTCCAGCCCTACCACACAATCTGGAGAAACTGTGTGAGAGTATTCAAGCTGCATGGGATGGATTATCACAGGACATTATTAGGAACCTCTACAACTCCATGCTGAGATGTCTGGAATGTTGCGTTAGCAGACTTGGAAATCCGATGCCATACTGAGAGACACTACTTCTGTATGTGTAGCTAAATAAATATTGTCCATATCAGTCTAAATTTATCATCAGTTATTGTTCATGGTAACCTTTATCTTCCTTCCAAATAACACTTCAATCTGACACTTCCTTATGGGTGCAACTAGTCTTTTGATGAGGAGTGTACAATTTTCATCATTATTTCAGGGAGAGAGGGGCGAAAATGGCGTCTTACAGTCTCAAATGACAAGCTGTTGTCAGACCTTTAATACAATTCAGTGTAGGCAGAAATTACACTGTCAACTGAGTCCAGCAGCTATTATGCATGACTGTATTACACCAAACAAACACTTGTGTCTGATGCTTAGCCTCGTCCTTGTGTGTACCCTTTTGCTCTCTCCCCTTTAGAGAAGGAGCTGGAGGTGTATCAGAGCATCGCTGACCTGACGGTGAAAGCTAAAGACCAGGCAGTGTTTAAGTGTGAGGTCTCGGATGAGAACGTCAAAGGAATCTGGTACAAAAACGGAGTGGAGGTGAAGCCTGATGCCAGAACCCAGATCACACACATCGGCCGGTAAGAGTCTGTGAGTGTGTGTGTGTGTGTGTGTGTGTGTGTGTGTGTGCAGGTGTTTTTAAATGAAACTTGTATCATATGACCTCAGGTTAATGTACTCTTAATGATCCATGCTGTTTGGTAAGTGCATCGTGTTCCAGGTGCCCTTTCCATGTGGTGGGGGTGGGGTGGTGGGTTCAGTTGTTTCAACATCCCAGTTTTGAGTGCTTGGTGTAAAGCTTGTCTGATATCCTTTCTTACCAGGATTCATAAGCTTACCATTGATGATGTGAAACCAGAAGATGAAGGAGACTACACTTTTGTCCCTGAGGGCTACGCCTTTAACCTGTCAGCCAAACTCAACTTCCTTGGTACCTGCATCTATGATTCCATAGACAGTGATTACTCAACAGGCTGTGCAGCACTGTGACAATTGTTCTCATTGCTTTTTTCTTTTGTGCTTTCAGAGGTCAAGATTGACTACGTCCCTCGTCAAGGTAAAAGATCCGCATGGTAGAGTCGGGCCAGAGCTGTGCCAGTGTTGTATAAAAAGGGGAATTCCACATATTTGAACATTTTGGCATAATTCAAAACAAAGTGTGTAGTGGTTTGATGTGAACTGCTTCATTCTAGAAAAAGATCACAGTGGTGGTGATAGGAACCAGTTGTCTGAATCATGTCATGCCTCCAAAAGCCACCTCACTGCATGTTATCATATAATATGTCATACCTGATGCATAGGAAATAATTTTACAAGTGTTTACAAAAAATATTTTGGCTTGAAAACGAGGTAAACAATCTTTTAGGTCTTAGGTTTTTTGCTATTGTTAAAAATTATCTGCATTATATAAAGAACACAGAGCATGTTATTGTGACATAGGGAGAACGGCCACTCAATGCTATTCAAACAGCCGGGATAGCAAGCAGGCAGGTCACGTGCACTATGAAAAAAGAAACAGAATTTTTTTTGTTTGTCTGTTTGTTTGGGCCAATAATAATGAAGCACATAGTCAATTTTAATTAGATTAGCTTAGCATAGATATCTTTAGCATAAAAAAACAATTAAACCGTTTGGTAACACGTTTTTTTTTAATATTTCAACATTAGACTCCTTTTTGTTGTATAAATTACATCGTTCTGTTCATCAAAACCCCTGAAACTGTAATATGCCAATAAAATAATTTTACCTTTGAAAATTCCACCAAAAACAATCCACACGTGTCGAGAGATTTACTTGCTTGCTTCCGCTGTGGATGAGAACAGTAAGGGCGCATCTTTTGAAAGACTCTAAAAGAGCTCTAGGGGATTTTTTAGCCTAATACACCTCTGCCGATTGGTAGAGATGACATGATCAGGTTAAGTTCAACACTTTCTGTAAAAAAAGTTGAGCAGGAAATTAAAGGGTTAATGAACAACAAAATAAGCAAGATTCTCTAGAATGCAAAATAAGCAAGATTTCATAGAATGCACCTTCTCATTCATAGACCCTCCCAAGATCCACTTGGACTGCATGGGCAGAACAGCAGATTCCACCATTGTGGTTGTGGCTGGAAACAAGCTGCGACTGGACGTGCCAATTACTGGAGACCCAGCTCCCACTGTGGTCTGGACCAAGGCAGAGAAGGTAAGGTTGTGGCCCACGTGAGATTCATCAGTGTTAACGTACATCCACAATGCATGATACATGTTGATTGTAGAAATCATTTTTCTTCTAATTACAATGCTCGGTACACGTGCCCTACAGTGCTTTAAGGCAAAATAAGGAGTACTGACATGTTTGTCAGTTGCACATTACTTACTCAGTGCTGACCAAGTGGCTTTTAACAATGTCACTTTAAAGGGCCCGTATCATGGAACACTAAATTTCCCTTAGGCATTTGAACTTACATGGAGACAGTGTTAAAAGTTTCAAAGCCTACCATGATGCGGCCGTTTAGCCCCGCCCAGTCATCATGGAGTTATAAGGAGTGTTGCAGCTCTGAGTGCTTTTTAAATAAGACACAAAACATGGCAGCCAATCAGAACAGAGCTTATTTCCATAAACTCACTAAACACTTTATTAAGTACGCTTTCTTATATCGACACTCATTGTCCATTTTGTCAGCCCCATTAACCATATAGGACTTTGTAGTGCTACAGTTACAGACTATATCTGTATCAGACTGTATCTGTCCATCTGTTTCTCTGCATACTTTGCCACCCTGTTCTTCAATGGTCAGGACCCCCACAGGATCACCCCAGAGCAGGTATTATGTGGGTGGTGGATCATTCTCAGCGCTACAGTGAGACTGATGTTGTGGTGATGTGTTAGTGTTATTCTAAGGGGCAAAGAGAAAATGGTCATGTAAACAAATGAAGTATGACCATTTCTAGTACACTTACAAATGGTGTGAGTGGACCTTAAGATGGAATCAACTGACAGGAATGAAACTTGGTGGGTAGGTTTGATATCGTGAAACACGCAAATGATTCAAGTTTCACACTAAGCCATGCATGTGACGTAAGCGGGCCTTATCACTGTACCTGACTTCACGATTACGGAAATTCACCGAGCAGTGATGCCCTTCATAACTCATCCTGTTAGTGCCAGCACCATTAGCAGACGGCTGCACTGCGCAGAACTATGACGACTGTCCTTAACACCACGTCAATGTCACCAAAGACTGCAATGGTGTCGTGCCAGACTGTCATGGAGTGACTCAGTCCCACTTTTGTCTTGGTGGAGATGACCAACGAATCTGTGTGTGGAGGCACCGTGGTCAGCACCAAGATGAACAGTTTGTTGTCACGCGTCACACATCCAGAAGGTCTGGTGTCACTCCACCTCCACCCCTACCGCACAATCTGCAGGAGCTGTGTGAGAATATTCAAGCTGCATGGGATGGATTATCACAGGACACCATTAGGAACCTCTACAACTCCATGCTGAGACATCTGGTGTGTTGGCGGTTCAACGCCAAACTGAGAGACACTACTTCTGTATGTGTAGTTCAATAAAAATTACCCATATCATCATTTATTGTTCCTGGTAACCTTTATCTTCCTCCCAATAGCAATGCAATCCCACACTTCCTTCTGGGTGCAGCTATTCTTTTGACCATGAGTGTAGAAGAAGAATGTAGAGTATAGGCCCTTTAACGCACGTATCTGACGTTCTGTTTCTGATCTTATTTTATCTTCTCTTCTACGTTATCGTGTGCCAATAACTGTTTCTTTAACAACTTCTAGGATAATAGCTTAGCAATCAGAGCACTCATGTCACTCACTATGCTGCCCTGCGTTTACAGCCCTGCTTTAACAGTGAACACCACAGTTCATTAATCTTTGATATTGTACTCCTTTACACTTTGCCTTAACACTGAGACCAGGAGCACCAGCATGAGGGCTTCTGACCCCAGCTCTGAGGTCCAGGCAGGTAAGTGGGTACGGAAGAGAGCTCCTCTCACTCGCTGCTAAGTCCCAAACGATCACTTTTGCAAAGGTTTGTATTCGTGCAGGCATTTGACCTCTGCCCTCTCCCTCTTAACACATTACATGGTTGCCAAGGCCTCATCGCTTCTGCTCTACCCGTGTAGGATAAATCTAAAAAGGCACCAGAAGAAGGGAAACGGGAGCCAGCCTTCATCTGGACTTTGAAGGATGGTGAAGTGAGTTTTGGCCTTTAAAACAATAACCCTGCCACAGTCTCTCGTTATTATGTGCCGTGAGAATGCCTTCTGACCTTTGTCGTTATTGCCTTCGTGCTGCTGCAGCTCTTGCATTGTGATGTTGTCTTGGTGCCATAATTTTCAAGGGGACTTAATTAATCTTAGTTTATCTCTCCACATGACTTGAACCTCTTTTCATGAGGCATAACAGTCAATTAATAAGGCTTAATAGACTGGCCATCCATATCTGAATGCCTCAGAATCTTCTTCACAAAACTGTGATTTTTGTCTGAGATGCCTCATGACCTTGGTTTGGTGTGTTAGGTCCATACTAACCCTTGCTTTCCTCCCGTCAACACTCAAGATTTTATGTTTAGGGAGCACTAACAACCCTCATATATCCCTGAGCCTTGACATAATTCCTGATTCCTGATTCACTGATTCGCTTTGCATCACTTTGTATCACTTCGTATCACTTCCATGTTTTCATTCATCAGTGTTTGAGCAAAACAATACCCAGCATGCATTTTCCAGTTATGTCATAGAGCCATCCCTGCAGTGCTCAACCTTACCTAACGGCTAGCTTAAGCACTGGTCAGTAAATACAACCAAGCTGGCCTAACTCTCCAATGCTGGCCTGGTCATCGATTCTAAGCTTACTGGACAAAAAATGCGTCCCCTGTGACTGAAACATATCTAATAGCGTGTAATACCTCTACAAGCACCAACAACAGCTGTAATTAGATTTGGCGTGTACTGGACAAGTTGCTGGATGTAGGCCACATCAGTGTTCCGCCACTCTTGCATCAAAGAATTGTACAGTTGGGCCAGATTTGGTGGATGTGTCATTCACCAAAGCTGTGCGGCCGGTTGATGGAAGAACGGAGCCACAGACACGCCAAGTTAATTGTAAAGAATTTACTTACAAATTAGTTATCGTGTACCCAAACTTGGCCGTGCCGGAGAGAGCCTTCTGCCAATTCGAACGTCCCTGTCTCTCTCTCCGGCTCCTCGCCAAAGAGGGCCCTCTTATACAGTCTTTAGGTGTCCACAGCTGGAATACATTACCAATGAGCTCACCTGAATGTGACATACATAAGCAAAACAAAGTATCACACAATGGCCTCATTCTTTACCTTCTTCATCTTCTCTGATCTTTTCCATATGTTACTATGTTTTTCTGACCAGTCTAGAGTTCAACCTGTCCAGCAAAACACCTCAACGATATGAGGCCCTCTAAAGAAAAAATCTAACCATTCTGGCCAGTTACTTCTTATATAAGAGTACAATGCTAATATGTAAGGAGTAAAATACACTTCAGACGCCTTCCCCGGCACAATTCTGAGGGGAATGTCCTGTAGACTGGGATTTTAGCCACTGCTGGAAACCCGTATGACCGTACACTTCCATACACCTGCAGATTCAGCTACTTCCTTCACACTATGGCTCAAATGCAATAGCTCATTTTAGCCAATCATTAACATCTGCTTTGCAACCTGTTTTCCACACATGGAATGAAAACATTCACTGCACTGTACCACCTCTTCTCAGTCTATGAATCCCGTCACTCACACCCCGCAGGTATTTATAGCCCCATCATCCTCATGCAGCGTCATCTGCAGGAGCCTGAAGTTACTACCACCTTAAACACACAGTGTGACTAATTCTCTGTCCGGTAAGCTCATCTTTATGTAGTTACATATAGATTTTTGGTACAATGAAATGAGGTACCTACATGTACAGATAAATGGTTACATCTTTCATTTAGGATGCTGCCATATTAGAGCTTATTTGAGGTTTTGTCATGACAGCGACATCGTACTTCTTTCCTAATAAGGGCCTGTGTTTATTTTCAAACTTAGCCTGACTTTGGCTGACTTGATGGTCAGCGTAAGCTGCCTAAGACTGCAGGGGCATGGTATAAAAACACTGCCATGAAGTCAGACACATGCTGCTTCCCAGTGTGTGAAATACCCTCTGGTATTTGGAGTGGGGGGAGTCTCATGTTGGCTCGCTAACCCAGTGTCAGCTGGCTGCTCACTCACTATGTCAGATCTGGTGCTAACGCCAGTGCTAACAGTTCTTCTTCTGGAAATGTTCTTTACTAGTAATGAGGTAATGAGCTCTTCCATGCATTAACTGAGATCAGTTCGTTTGCTATGAAAGACCAACTGACTGAAAGAATTTGCCAAAGCGTCACACTGAGGCAGATCAGTCCCACATCTCTAGTTAGTCAAGAAGGCCAAAAAACAGAAGCATGCAGTTTGTGGGCAAAGCAGCTAAACAATGACCGCTTAACATGAGTACATTTTCAGAGAGCCCCCAGAATAGTGGTTTTAAGAGGGGTCCAGGATGTTAATTAGGGGGGTCCCAGACCCCCCAGGATCCCCAGTATTTCACACAATATAACTACTTTTACTGTTTATTTATTTATTTATTTATTTATTTATTTACCTGGAAATAAAAACTACAGTATATGGTGAATGTATGTAAACATGAGCTGCTAGAAAGAGGAAATCCCTTTGGGAGCGCTAACCAGGAGATAATGGGCCTGAAGTTCTTAGGATGGAAATGTAACATAGGTGACACCCCAATGAGGCTGATGTTCTGATGTCACGAATACCATTGTAGCTCGTGCAGTGGATGGAGAGCAACTGCAGAGCCTGACTTCACTGCATGGTGCAGCTGCATTGCCTTGCGAGATTTTGATGTCATGTGACTTTCTGCAGCACCGACAAAAGTTGGACAAAAGCATTTCTAACCGGCGTCCAAGTGTTTTAAGTCCAGTATGCATCATGTTAAGTCAGCGCTATGCAGGGCTGCATTAAGTTGACTCCCACCCAATTACTGGCCATTCATTGTAGTTGATTCTTCTCTTTTAAATTAGCAAGTAACTGGTTGGTTGGGTGACATTGCTCAGTGCAGAACTGTGGCAGTCTGATTTTAAGATAATGTGTACATCAGCTTGACTGCACTTGTACATTTTGTCTTTGGTGTTCTGAAATCACACAGTGTACCTTTAAAGAGCACTTCTCATGTAATGCACGCAGTTCTGAAGCATTCTGAGTGCACCAGGTGAGCGCATGCTTCGTATACTCGAGTGTGGAACATGGTGTGAGCAAAAAATGGCAACCTCCTTCATACACAGTAAGTAATAAACCCAAGGAGTGAATATGCCTTCTGATTAGAATGATCTCTGATTTGTATGTTTGTAATATGCTAGTCTGAATGTTGCTCTTGTTTGCTTGCTCTGAAATTGCCCTGTTGTGCTGGATGTAGACTCTTGTGTTGAGCTATAGTTGGTGTCTCTGTCTTTAAGCTAATAAGGCAAAACAGTGATTCTCAAACTCTGTGTTGCGATCGGTCGACCAGGTCCTATCGGATTCGGGTGGACGGGTCCATGTGGAGAGCACGAAGGGTCATTGCATTTTTACCATTGAGGGGGCGGAGCGACAAGACGAGGGAGTGTACTCTGTCATTGTGCGGAACCCAGCAGGAGAAGATACTGCTGACATTAATGTGAAAGTTGTTGGTAGGCTACTCATACCTAAACCCATACGGTCTTATACACAATATTAGATTTACAGTATATCAGATATCTACCGAGATGTGAAACTGATAATTTGGCAAAAGATAAAATGTATGCAAAAGATAAAATGTTTTGCTTTTATGCCTTATATAACATTTTAGGAGGAGTCTGAAATTGAGTCTGTGATTTTAAATGGATTTCTCTGTGAACAGTGAAGTCTACAAGGAGTCTAGAGCATTTATTGAGCTCACTGAACGTACTGCAGAATGACAACGCAATTTCTAATAGATAAATAACCTTTTAAATTGATCTGATGATGTTTTGCTTTACTGTTTTGTAGTAGTAAAGTAAATACAAAGACTATTGTATTGTTTGTATATATATATATATATATATATATATATATATATATATATATATATATATATATATATACAAACAGGAATTATTTCATTACCTTAATATACATACAATGAACTTTGATATATATATGTGGAATAAACATTGATATATATGCAAAGTTCATTTCATATATTTCATAGTTCATTCTATACATATCTATCTATATATATATATATCTCTATGTAGTTTTTTTATGTGCACTAACTGACTTTTCCTTACTTTCCGTAGATGTGCCAGACCCACCTCAAGCTCCCAGAATCCTGAGTGTTGGTGAAGATTCCTGTATTGTCCAGTGGGATCCACCACTGTTTGATGGTGGCCAGCCAGTCTTAGGTAAGTGGCACTTACATACAGAGCTGCATATTGGGACTCAGTTTTGCTCTTAAAGAATTTAAAAGTAAGTAGATGTGAACCAGTAGGTTAACCTGGTGAACTGTATGTCTTCTAAGGCTATGTCCTGGAGAGGAAGAAGAAGAAGAGCTACAGGTGGATGCGCCTGAACTTTGATCCATATAAGGAGACCACATACGAGGCTAAGAGGATGATCGAGGGCATGGCCTATGAGATGCGGGTTTATGCTGTGAATGCTATTGGCATGTCACGTCCCAGTGCTGCCTCTGAGCCGTTTGTGCCTGTCGGTGAGTTTCACTGCCTTGATTTACAGTGACCTGTGTTGCTGAGGTCATGTTTACTTCCGTGATGGGATTTCATTTCATTCATTTATGGAAAAATTGGCCCCTTACGCTGACATGCCAAAAGTCATGAGATGGCAGTATGCAACTTGATTAGGAAGTGATGTTACCTCAGAGGACAGCATGAGCTTACTTATATTATATTATATTATATTATATTACCTGTATAAGTTGTGAGGTGTTGTGAGTGAGGTTGAACGAGGCATGATAGTGGAATGCTTCATTTGGGCTCGTGTCAGGCAGATGTACAGAACACACCATTCGTCAGAACTCTCCATGAAGTCCATGAAGGGCTGCAAATGGTCAACAAGCGAAGTGAAACGGTGGGCACCGGTCAATGGTGTGTTTAGGTGGACCAGGGGTCCCAACCCATACCATGAGAACACACCCCACATCAATATGGAATCACCACCAGCCTGCACAGTGCCCTGTTGACAACTGGGGACAACTGTGACTCATCAGATCACGCCACATGTTGACAGTCCTCTAGGATCCAGTTAGCAGTCTCACGAGCCCAGGTGAGGCACTGTGTCCAGTGTTGTGGTGTTAACAGAGGCACTCTGGCTGGTTTTCTGCTCCCATATCCCATGGAAGCTAAAGATTGCTGCACTGACCTGCGGGATATGGTTATGTGGTGTACTGCATTGAACGTGGATATGATTTCTGCCAGAGTCACTTGCCTCTTTGCATGTACAACTCTAGCCAGACGCCGCCGGTCATAATCATTAAGTACCCGTGAACAGCCACGGCGCTGTCCACTGCGGGTGGTAATGCTTTCAGTAACATATTTCTGGTACACAGGCGACACTGTGGATTGAGATTATTCATCAGATTATTCATGAGCTCATGAAAAACAGGAAAACAGCTTGTTTCATTCTAGGACCAAATGACAGAGTGTAAATAGGTGTGTCAAACTGCATTTCACCACTACCAAAGTCACATACCTTTTAAAATGCTGAATGAATGTTTTCTATGGCAGCTTTAATGTGTTTCCCTCACTGCTTGTCCAGAAAGATAGAGCTGTTAGTGACTCCAAAATAATATAAAATGAAATGATAATAAAAATGTAATCCAGATGCCTCTTGTTTGATAAGCAGAGGTCAAATTGTGGGGAAAATAACTTAAAAAGAAATGGCTATAAACAAATACAGTGTAATATTATAAATGCATTATAATATCTATCTATCTATCTATATATATATATATTATATGCTCCCATAAGAGAACCTAAAATACCGTAGTGTCTAGTTTGCAATATTTAAATTTACATTGTATAAATAATTTATAATAATAATTTATTCTTTTTTATTAGTAATACATTTACATTGAAATATAGTTTTATATATGTTTTATATATGTTTTAACTAGTGGTTGGTATAGTGCAGTGGGTAACACCGCTACCACCTGTGCTATAGACTTGGGTTCGAGTCCCAGCCTGGGTAGGTAAGCTAAATGTAAATAATTTAATATTTTTATTAGCAGTATATACATATATTGCAATGTGTCTGCTGCTTTCCATTTCAAACCGCAAACGCTACTTTACTGGCTTGCAAAATGCTAAAATACCCCCAGTTTATTCTCAGTGTTCAGGTTTTTGGGGGTAGGGGTTTGGGGGGAGGCGTTGAGTGTCAAAGGTTAGGTGCTTTGTGCATGAGGTTGTGACAAGCCTGCTGCTCTCAAGGTGTCTGTCCTTTCATCTGCTTGCCAAGTAAGGGATGCTGCTCTATTCTGGCCACCTGGAGTCACTCAGCCACACGTGGCCACGTGGCCATCTTGTTGCCTGATTGTCTGTTGAAGGAGGGGCTATAAGAAGTCCTAAGTGGCTGTTCATTGACAAAAATAAGATATTTAGGACAGTAGTCCAGGCTTGAAATAGTTACTTTGTACGTCTGTCGTTGATGTTCTTGTCTCATCCTTCACGTCTATCTACTATCTGGCGTAAATGGTGCTCTCCATTACAATACAACAGATTAGGAAACTATGCATGGCATCCTTTTCTATAAATAATGGCATATTAGCATACCGCGGAGCTACGTCCAGTCGTGTGGTTCGCCCAAGCTGCTAGTCCATAGAAAGGAGGGGGAGGACACTCGGCCAGCTGCACTGCCACTGTCCTCGACCCTGATCACAGCTCCCAGAGGGCAGCTCAGGAGAGGACCACAGCAGGTGTTGGGGAAAGGCCGGAACAAGAGGATCACAGGATCACAGGCAGACAGACAGCATTCAGAAAACATCACAGGGACGCTACAGTAGCCTGAAGTAACCTAGCAGCACCATGACCAAACCTATGCTCCCCAAAACGGCGGAAAAGAAGCCGCCCGAGGAAGCACCGATGGACGCAGTGGCTGAAGCCCCCGTGGAGACCAAAGAGCCTGAGGCACCCCCTCCAGAGCAGACAGCACCAGAGGGTAGCACAGAATCAGCCGAGGAGCCAGCACCTCCTGCAGATGGAGAAGCAGTGCCAGCAGAGGGGTCACCTGCAGGAGAGGAGGGGGCCCTGCCTGCTGAGGGAGCCCCCTCAGAGCCGGCCCCTGCACCTGAGCCTGAACCTGAACCAGAACCGGAACCTGTTGGCAGTAGGCGTCTAATTCTACCTCTCCCTGGGGAAAAACTAGTAAATGCATGCATTGTGTTTTTGTGAATAGCTGTAGGATGAAAGTTCAGCCATGAGCAGCTTTTTATATGGCCTGAATGGACTTGAATGTACGCTCACTATAGTGTCTTGAGCTTTTTGAGCAAAGTGAAATTAACAGACTCCAGTGGTCAGTGTTGATTCATCAACATGCAACAGAGTGTGCTACCAAGAATGATACGGCGCTTCATTTGTATGCTACAAAAATGGTATGTCTAGAGATACATGGCTCTGCAAATAGGCCATTTGATGTAGGACATGCTTGTGGAAAATAGTGTAACTGTCCTAGAAAGATTGCTCTTGCTCTGCGTTAGCTTTGATGTACAACCTGTTTAGCATGTAACACATAATGCTAGTACTTTGGTTTCACCTGTTGCACTAAAAGACAAAGCTGTAACTCAAGCTCTCAACACTCAGTGCTCCGAGCAGAAGCTAATTTTGGCCAGTCTCTGTTTGGCCAGTAGTGACATCACTACTGTGTTCTTTCGGCATGCTGTGTGCTTTTAGAAGCCCACCGGCCTTGGGTCGTTGGTTTTGCCAAGACGAAAATATGTGTGCTAATCGGTTCACTTTTACACAAGCTACATGCATCTCTCCAGCCGAAACTGGCTTCACTGGGAATAACAAGACTTTCACTTATTCGGATTCGTTCTGGAAGAACAGCCATCAGGAATCCTACCTGTAGGATAATCCCTCTTCTGTCAAGATAATGCCAAGTGCAAACTATTCCGGTCCTAGATGCTGCAGCATCAAAGTGACAGCATCTATGTCTTTGAGAGGCCCTTATCACCACTAGCCCAAGTTTAACTTAACGCACATTCAAGCAATGACAGTTATGCTCTACTGTGCTGGTCAGCGTACCGTGAAGGTTGGCTAAAAGACAAGGTTAGATGTGCCTTACTTAGGCCTCCGTTTTATTGGTCTCATACTTTCCATGGCTTCTTCTCATGGCGAAAGGGCTGTACTCCAGTTCTCACACGGACAAGTGGAAGAGTGCAGGATTAAGAACACCCCGGTGACAAGTCCAGTAAATCCACATAGTACCAAAGCGTTATGATTCCACCTTTGGTGTTTGGTTGCTTAACAAATGTGCACCGGCAAGCAAAATTCCATACTAAAAATAGAGCAGGAGTTAAGTATTTTTCTTTGTGTGTGAAGTTTGACCTCTAAATATTGCTTAGTTACAGCTGAATTACTACATGCAGGACAAAGACACAGTAGGAACAGAACTAACAGAGGAAACTGTGCTGTGCTAAGACTGGAGCCATATTATTAGATTTGCTTACAGCATGTGTTTATTGGTTTTAATAAAGGGCAGTTTACTGATAAATAGCCATTAATCATGATTAAATGACACTTTGTATAGATGGTTTATAGATGGTCTTTGAATTTAACGAGTTCCTAAGAGCTAAGAACACTCATATGAAAAGATCATATGAAAATACACTCATCATGAAAATATTAGTTGCTCCCAGAAGAATGTGTGGGATTGCAGTGCTATTGGGAAGGAAGATAAAAGTTACCAGGAACAATAAATGATGATAAATTATGACTGATATGGGCAATATTTATTGAGCTACACACACACAAGTAGTGTATTTCAGTATGGCGTCTCTGCCGCCATGTTTGCTAACGCAACATGCCAGACGTCTCAGGATGGTTCCTAATGGGTGTCCTTTGATAAATCCATCCTATGCAGCTTGAATATTCTCACACAATGCAGATGGTGCGGTAGGGGTGGAGGTGGAGTGACACCAG
Organism: Semaprochilodus insignis; assembly: GCA_034552555.1. Classification (NCBI taxonomy): domain Eukaryota; kingdom Metazoa; phylum Chordata; class Actinopteri; order Characiformes; family Prochilodontidae; genus Semaprochilodus; species Semaprochilodus insignis. The sequence continues at coordinate 5,112,566 of CM067498.1, forward strand.
GCCTTCTGGACTTGTGATGTGTCACAGCAAACCGTTTATCTTGGTGCTGACCATGGTGCCAAACGGTTTCGTTGGTCGTCTCCACCAAGACAAAAGCGGGAATCATCACTGAAGATGACCCGCTGCCATTCTCAGACACTCCATGACAGTCTGGCACGACACTATTGCAGTCTTTGGTGGTGTTGACGTGGTGTTAAGGTCTGTGTGCACGTAGTCCCACGTCGTGCTGCCGTCTGCCAATGGTGCTGGTACTAACAGGATGACTCATGGAGGGCATCACTGCTCGCTGAATGTCTGCAATAGTGGTGCTAGGTCAGTCAGGTACAGCGATAAGGCCCGTCCTTGCGTACATCACATGAACGCCTGAGCGTGAAACTTGAACCATCTGCATGTCTCATGATGTCAAACCTACCCACCAAGTTTCATTCCTGTCGGTTGATTCCTTCTGGGTTCAACTGTTTGTGCTGCTATTTAATTAATGAAGAGTGTAATTACAACCAACAGTAATTATCCAAATAAAATACTATCCATTAGATTTACGCCATGTGTTTCTGTACTTTCCCTCAGCCCCCTCCAGTGAGCCCATTGGCCTATGCGTGGATGACATCAGTGACACCACCATCTCTCTGAAATGGAGGACTCCAGAAAAAGTAGGCTCAGCTGGAATCGATGGCTATGGAGTGGAGTACTGCAAGGAAGGATGTAAGTGTGTGTGTGTTTGAACTATTTACACGTAATGAGGCTTTGGGCACGACTTTGACCAGAACTATGATTAATCAGAAACAGACTGACTAAAGCCATGTTGGAGCTGGATTAGTTTTAGCTGGGGAGGTGCTGTCATGTGAATGACTTCAAGGTGATTCTAAACCAGTTTGTCTGGAACATTATACTACTCTTTGAAGTTCACCCAGGGCCGAAAGATGAATGCACTTTTATTAAATGGCCGAAAATGTTAAGGTTTAAATGGGGAATGCCAGCCTTATAACACAGAGCTTGTGAACTGTCTGTAGATACATGCCAGAGCACCATTTATTGTGAGATCCCAACCACAACTCACTGGCAGGTTGAAACACTACATTCAGAGGACAAGCCTTGAGCCAAAACAGGTGGATATTGTGGTCTTCATGGCCCAAAAAAGAAATAAAGGCCTGAACCCATAGAAAATAATTTCAATAATTAATTTATAGAAATTATAGAAAATAAAATTAAATTGCAGTCGCAATATTAGTCAGATAAAGTGCAATTACATATTCCCCCCAAATCATTCAGCCCTACACCCAACTCAGTACACCTACTCATCATTAACAGGAGTCGAGTTGATAATAACAAATCCATTTAAAGGACTTGAATGGCTGTTATTAAATGTGGTGCCTGCTACATAACGCTGACGCCAACATCCAGGCTATCCTTCACAGATGACCAGTTCCATTTAATTTTGTCAGTCAAATCTCTTTGAACGATTATGCAACAGAAGCTTTTCAGATAAATGGTCCTTGCCAGTCAAGGGGCAAAGACAGCTGAATTTGAGTTTAACACAACTGAATGATGCAATTAGCTAATTCATATTTCATTTTTGAGCTGACTCAAGTGTGTTAATGCAGTATAAACACAAACGTGCAGCACCATGCAGGGCTCCAGGACTGGGAAACCCCATTCCTATTCAAGAGAAGGAATAATGACATGAAGGATCTAGGGGGGCTGCAATACAGTTGAAGATACAGCTGGAAATAGCATTCAAGTAACATGGTTTTCCCAATGGTCTTTTCCAGTTTGTCACTGTATTCCCTGGTTGCCTTTTAAATCACACACAGACATTTCCCAGTTACATTCCGCTCTTCTATTTCCGAATGTATTTCCAAGTGTCAATCAACTTGCTTTGGCCCACCACTCAGGTCCACATAGGTGCTCCCGAATAAAATCAATACTTCCCAATTTTCTTATCAGTTCAGTTGTCCATTTCCAAATGTAATTCCCAACTGTCCTCCATTTCCAGTTGTAATTTCAACTGAAGCACCCTGGATTCACAGAATGAAATGGTTTCATGTTGCAACTGAATAGGTTATGTTGCTCCCTTATGACAACAACATGCAATAACTCTATGAGTCAAAAGCACCCCATATTTTATATCATGTGCTTTGTGGGACCGTATAATAAGGCGAATCTTATGCTGTTTGAAACAGCAGTGAATTAATCTATCTATCTATCTATCTATCTATCTATCTATCTATCTATCTAGCTATCTATCATAGATAGAGAGTAAATAGATAAAGAATCCATAGCAATTTAAAAAAAAGTGCAGTAGTAACCACTCATCTGGGATCAGGGTCAGTCACACCCTATTCTATTCTAAAACAGACAGGTAACATTAATGCTGTCACTCTTACTAGCTATATTAACAGTAACTGCTATATTAACTGAACTGAAATGACTTGCAACTCATTGGGATTAGAGACTTTACCTGAAAATATCAACAAACATCATTTATAAGATAGCTAATATTTAAATCCTTTCTGTCTGTTTTCACATAACCGCAGACTGAAAAATCCGAAAGAAATCAGAGTAAGGGTACACATACTGGGAAACCTGATTACTGAGCTAGAATCCAGCTCTGTTTAGTAGATTTTGGAATCAGATTTCTAGGCCTTAATCTGATCAGATAAATCAGAGTTTCCTCTGTACATGACCCCTTGAATAATCAGATATTCAATTTTGCCCGTATAATTGAGAGCCCGTAAACACTCAGTGTTTTAGTGCTTGTGTCTGGTGCTGTAAAGGTAAACCATGGCATGTAGCCTGCCGTCTGTTTTGAGGCCACTCTTTCTGTGTCCACTCTGGGGTGGCCTTCGGGAAGTGGTGTGAGGCATTCTGGTTACAGAAAAGCTACACAGCTTTTAATAACTTCTCCCTTCATCTAGCACACCTGATTCAGCTTATTGGCTAATTCACCAGCTCCACATGTGCTGGGTCAGAAAGGTAAACACAAAAATAGCCATATCTAATAATAAGCATAGGCACGGATGCTGATTGGTAGTAGCATGACCCCCCAAGTTCAGAAGCTGCTGTGTTCCCAATCGATATGCTGTTTTAAGCTCTCACTTGGCCTGCTGTCATTTCTGAGTGACTTTTATTTCTTTCTTGTCTAGCTGACGAATGGATTCCAGCGTTTGAGGGCCTTACGGAGAAAACCTCCGTAATCATCCGTGACCTGCCCACAGGAGAGAAGATGCAGTTCCGTGTGCGGGCTTTTAATGTGGCTGGCCCTAGCCCTCCTGCCACTCTACCCCAGGCTGTCACAATCCGCGAGATCATGCGTGAGTCCATCACACGGCACACTGAAGCTGTAGTACAAATTGACAAACTATAAACATGACACATCATGGTGGCTATCTATGGATATATATATATATATATCGTCGCTGTCCAAAGGAAAACATGTATCTCCAAAATGAGGGCAAAAACCTAATTTCATTCTAATGGAAGTCAATGGAACCATACTTTTTTCCAAGTAATTTTGGGCCATTTCTGTTGGGCCATTCATCATGGAATTTTCACAGTTCACATGATCAAATGATACATAAAAGTAAAAATCAACAAATATAAAAAAACATAAATCAAAAAAAAAAAAAAATTTGCAATCAGTCAGCAAATCATGGGAAACTGCTCACAGCGAGTCATGTATTAGCATTAGGAAAGGGAAGAGATAAGTGGGGGGTATTTTAGGGGTCTTAGGCCTCCCCAGGACTTTCCACTCACTGATAAGGTGATATCATGCTAAGTGCTCATCTGGCAGTGGGCCCTGTTGAGAACTTGAGTTTGTCGGACGACCTTTGTGATGCAGATAAATGAGTGCCTGGTGCCTCATGAATAGGTACCGGAGATGATCCGGCAGGCCTATGTTGAGCCTGAGGCTTTGTTTTATAGATAGACACATTCAAGAAATAGTTTGGCGAAAAACTGAGTATAATCAAATCACAATTTCCCTGAATGCAGCTAACGTAGCTTACTGGAAGCAGTTACTGGAAGCATCTCACCAGTTAGCAGCATATGGCAAACTCTATGCCTTAGCCACACACTTGCCTTACATGGCTCACATTATACAATTGAATACAACATTTTGATGTAGTGTATAAAAATTCAAATGTCAAATTTCAAAACATTGAATCAGTCTTAGGTTTGTTGCATTAGAGCTAATATGGGTTGAATATGTCAATCTTAATTCTGAAGTAACATGTGAAGTTTCAGCATTTACCATTGAGTCCCAGCCCATACAGTCCATATAAGCTGCAACAGTACCCTGTTTTGAATGTACTGATTTGGTGATGTCACAGGAAGCAGCTCATTTACATATATACACTTTTTAGCCTAAAGCAGATTAGTGCTGTTCTTTTGAACAGGGAAACACATGAAAATGAATGTACTTCAAATGTCAGTGGCTGTCGATCATTTTCTAATGAAACAAATCTGACGAGCCTTCAGTGATCTGAATTCTGAATGTGTTTGTGCATGCTTCCTTACAGTATGGCATTAGGTTTGGAGGGTTTAAAGTCATTATGTTCTGATTCACAGATGAACATAGTACATATATAATATATCATCGCTGTCCAAAGATAAACATGTATCTCCAAAATGGCAACTTTTAGACCAAAAACCTAATTTAATTTTAATGCAAGTCAATGGAACCTGACTTTTTTCAGAGCAATTTTGGGCCATTTCTGTTGGTCCTTTCATCATGAAATTTCCACACAGTGTACACAGCAGCTGCTGTGTTCAAATGATGCATAAAAGTGAAAATTGACAAAAATTGAGATACTCATTTATCTTTGGACAGTGATGACATGTCTTCTTATAATGTATTCAGTTTGACATTCTAATACTTGTATGTGCTCTTCTGGGACTGTAAAACTACGGTGTATTGTATTGTACAATATGTATCCATGCATCATCTAAACCAGGTCTGGGTAGCAAGGGGTGCTGGAGCCTATCCCAGCACTCACTGGGCGGAAGGCAGGAAACACCCGATAGGTCGGCAGCCTAGGGGCCTATGGGCCTAGGGGCAGCTCAGTATCTGCACGTCTTTGGACTGTGGGAGGAAACCCATGCAGACACCACAGGAACATGAAGACTCCACACAGAAGGTTTCCTTTCCGCCCGGCTGGGGAATTGAAGCTTCTTGCTGTGAGGGGACAGGGCTACCCACTGCTCCACCATGGCGCCCTCGTACAATCTGAGCCTCTCAATTAATTATGCACAGACATCAAATAATACATTCAAAGACTGGAGCAAATCGTCGCTGTCCAAAGAAAAACAGGTATCTCCAAAATGGCAACTTTACAGGAAAGGCCAAAAAAATCATTTAATTTGAATGGAAGTCAATAGAACCAGACGTCTTTCCAAGCAGTTTTGGGCCATTTCTGTTGGTCCATTCTTCATGAAATTTCCACACAGTGTAAACAGCAGCTCATGTGATCAAATGAGGCATAAAAGTAAAAATCAACAAAAATGGAGATGCATGTTTTTCTTTGGATAGCGACGAAATACAAGTATTCTAATATCAGTTATGTAGCAGGAAGTATAATAAGAATGAAAACACAATGGGGTCTACAACGGGGTCTTCTTTATCTGAAACAATACTCTTCCTTTACCTTAAAATTAAGAGCATAGGGTAGAGCATACTCCTTGCAAGCAGGCATTGGCTTGGGGCTAACATGTTAGATTGGGGCTAGCATGTTATTATAGATAATATACAACTACAATTATTACTATATTGTAAAATGGCACTTCTATAAAGCAGTAATAAACTGAAAATGGAACCATTAATGAGCGCGGTCGCCTCACAGCAAGAAGGGCCTGGGTTCGATTCCTGGCCAGGGCGCCCAAGGTTTGTTCTGTGTGGAATTTGCATGTTCTCCCCATGTCTGTGTGGGTTTCCTCCTCCGGGTGCTCTGGTTTCCTCCCACAGCCCAAAGACATGCTGTCAGGTGAACTGGAGATGCTAAATTGCCCCTCTAGGGTGAGTAAATCTGTGTCTACCCTGTGATGGATTGGCCACCTGTCCAGGGTGTTTCCTGCCCTCCTCCCACTGAACACTGAAATAGTCTCCAGCAACCCCGCTCCCTGAGAAGGATAATGCAGTTTAGAAGTTGTGTATGTGTTTATTGCTACACCCAGGTGCTGCCCAATAAATAAATAATATTCTTTATCGTTATATGAGTTTCCATATCGTTAAGAGCTACAGTGACAGAACTGATCAAATTGCCTCATGCACAGAGTGCTGGAGAGATGTTTTTACATCGCCAGAACAAACATTTAGGAGCCTAATGAGTGTTTCTCTGTGCTGGGATTGAATCCTGTTCTCCCGCATGGGGAACGAGTAATGTAATCATTCAGCTAAACCTGCCAATTACAAAACTCACATGCACGACTCCCCCATCCTACAGACTACAAGACTGTTAAAACACCGCAGAAATGTTTTAAATGTGCTCATTTAGTCATGTTTGCCCAGCCAAGTGAATGTTCTTTATGCATTCGCACAGAGCGCCCCAAAATCTGGATCCCTCGCAATCTCCGCCAGACCCTCATCAAGAAAGTCGGGGAGACCGTTAACCTGGTGATCCCATTCCAGGTGAGGAACAGCTGTCCGGATGATTTCATTCTAATGGCCACATGGCGCCTGCCTGTATGACTTGACACTGAGGGTAACCCAAGATTTATTGCGTAATAACGAAGGTCAGCTGATATTAAAGCATCATTACTATATTAATCCATTGTTTAATGGAACAAACCTCTGTTCTGAAAGCTTTCGTACCTCAGTTCTTCACCCCCGCTGTGCTGATACACTGGTCTGTTTCTGTAGTTATACTGGACCTCATGACTGAGATCCCTTTACCCAGCCTTGTAACAGCAGTCTGCTTGGCCAGACTGAAACTGTAACCCCTGCCGGGCAACAGTACTGTGTTTGTGGCCCTTAGTTAGGGGAGAAAGGGCCTCTGCTCTTTGTGTCCGTAACACTATAAATACACAGGGCCGTGCGGCTGAAACCCGATGAGAGAAGCCGCATGCAGATGGCCGCTTGATAAGTGTCAATGACACGAATGGGAGCAGCGGCTGTGAAGGCTCACTGGGGAACTGTGTTACTCAAAACAGCAGGCCAGCGCACACAAACACGGACTGGTCGCGAGCCAACCTTACAGTGATGATCTCATTAGGATTCCTGCATACACCTAACAGTATGCATTTAAAATACCATAAGGCTGTTGCTTTTCACACACAGATGCCATGGTCTGCATTTTAGAAACGGTATCAGTGGATCTAGAAATGCTATTTAGCACAGGCTATGTCTGAGGTTACCCGAGTCTGGTATGAGGTTATCAAAGGCCCCTCTCACAAAGCACATGTAGCATTAAAATCTTCTATAAAATAAAAAAAAATGGGAGGACGGTTTTAGTTTCAGGCATTTTGACCTGGCTGATTAAATTGCATACTAACCTTTCTAACTTTGTAAACTGTATCTGAAAATCATACAATAGCCTCCAATGGTGAGTGAAGCTATAGTAAACTATAGAACACTCAATACAGCAAATAATAAAAGATAACAATAGAAGATTTATATGTCTTTTTAGAAATTAAGTAAAAATTGTCTCGAAATTCTAGTGGCTTAGACTTGGCCTCAGTGGTTGTATGAGCCCATAATTCATAATCATGTTAAATATACTGGCAGTAAAAAGAGACCCATTGGTATAGAAAAAAAGACCCCTGGCTATAGGCTAATAGCCAGTCCCCACCCACACCACCGGGCTAGCTCCAGTTCTGGAGAATCAGAGGCAGCTGTTATTAACATACGCCATATGTCATATATGGATGGCAAAAACAATAATAAAAAGGGACACAGTTTTATAAAATGATGAACTGTTTGTAGGTGGTATGGCAGCTACATTGAATGCCTATATAAATCATCACCGATATAGATCACCGGGTTGTGCCATTCAGGTCCCGTAACCCGCCCCCTGCTTTTAATCCCTGGGTCTTGAAAAGGCATTTGTGGTGACGATGTTGACACTCGCTAGCTTCTGGTGAAGCAGTAATCTTTAAAACTAGACCAGCAAGTGGTAGAAAGTGTTGGTAGACCTCAGCAGCCCCCTCTGTTGGCCAAACAAACACAACATGACACGTCTGCCCGTCTCCTCCGCTGCCAGGTCTTTCCACTGTGGACTTTCCACTGTGTTCAATGCAGAGTTAAAAACGGGGACATTTCCTGGGACAGCTCCAGCCAGGGACAGGTCACCAAAAACATCTGGTCACTGCTATGTTAACCCAGGGTTGGGGAAACGAGTTTGCACAAGAAACCATGGCAAACAGCCCACTGTGGGAAACTTGAGGAGGAACTGAGCAGCTTTTTTTCTTAAACATGCTAATAAAAAATCATACTATGTAAACATGTAAACATAGGTAAACATACTAAAACAAAATCATACAATGCAAACATACTAATACAAACGATGTAAACATACGTAAACATGTATAAACATGCAAAAAAAACCCTCATACAATGTAAACATGTAAATACATGTAAACATATGTACACATACTAAAACAAAATCATACTATGTAAACATACTAATAGAAAATCATACTATGCAAACATGTAAACATATGTAAAGGTATGTAAACATACTAAAACAAAGTCACACTATGTAAACATGTAGAAACTAAAGTAGCAAGGCTATTGCTGAGGCCAGCATATCAGTGCCCATTGGAGTAATAATTGCTTTATATAACTGATATCTATGTGGTATAAAAAACCATGTAGTGTTATTGTTCCATGTTATTTGCACAACAAACATCAAAAATACCTGAATAAACTGCCAGAAGCCTGCCTCTGATTGTTCAGAAGCTCGGCCCTGGTTGGTCAAAAGCTGTTTAACATCAGAAATGCCAAACTGAACACTTTAAACCCAGGAGCAGGTTAGAGGCCCTTTGTCCTTTTGTGTTAGGAACATTTTTTAAAATGTTTTTTCATAATAACAACAACACACACATGCCAATCAAATACTGATGTCCACATCAATCCATAACCTTGAAGGATTATGGTTCTTTACCTTCAAACATTTGTTGTTTCTTTACACTGCAAGCAAATCAAACATGCTGTCTTTCGTTAGGGCAAGCCAAGACCAAAAGTGACCTGGACGAAAAACGGCGAGCCTCTTGACCCCAAGCAGGTGAGTGTGAGGAACAGTGATACGGACAGCATCCTGTTCATCAGGAAGACGGACCGCAAGGACTCTGGGTTGTATGAGCTCCAGGTGCAGATTGAGAATGTGGAGGACAGAGGAAATGTGACCATTCAGATTGTGGGTAAGTTCATATACATTCAGTCCTGTAAGATTACAGTTTTCACATATTCCTGTTTGCTCAGAACTTCCACATGAAGTTCATAAGACCCAACAGCTCTCAGATTTTTAGATGTTGTCATAGAGTTAACCTTTGTCTTTTGAAACTAAGGCTGCACCATATCTTGTTTGTTATTTGTTCTTATGATATTGGCCTTAATGTTGGTCTGCAATATGCAAATAAGCTCTCTAACCAACCAGCTACAATATGTAGATGTAGAATTATAATATGTCCATACAGTAAGGCTCTATACACACAAGTGTGGCTCCTTCACACAGTTATGCAGTGAATGCTTTTCCTTGTGGTTGTCTGTGCCAGACCTGCCTGGAGCTCCGCAGAACGTGAAGGTGGTGGACGTGTGGGGTTTTAATGTGGCGCTGGAGTGGAAACCACCCAAAGACAACGGCAACTGCGACATTATTGGCTATACCATCCAAAAAGCTGACAAGAAGACCATGGTAGGTGCAAATCAGCAGGACGTGCCTTTGTCTTCCTAAATTTAGCCCTGATTTACTTAGCCTTGCTACATGTACTACACATGTGATGTTACATGTACCCCAGTTATACAGCAGTCAGTGGGCCAAATAGGACGATTTGTCATGTGGTTTCCATGGTTTGGAACTTCTGGAAGCTTTCAGCCAGCATTCTGGTTCTCTCTCCTTTCTGAGTGCCTTAATGATTGGTTGGGCATCTACATAATCACAGAGTGGTAGAGTGGTTTGGGATGTCCTCCATGTGGACTAAGCTGCAGTGTGAGTTGAACATATGTGGTAGGAAAACCACACATGCCTTCTAATACTGCCTGTGATAATGCATAATAACGAGGTGGGTCTGGGACCCCGTAATTAACCTCTTGGATCTCGTCAGTGTCTGAAAATCCAAGTCCGGTAGGAAATAATAGATGCTCAAATACAAATTCAGTGAAAGGTTATTGCTTAGCTGCTTCTCCCACAGTCGGTGAGCTTCTGTCTTTGGTATTCTTGACTAACTAGCAATGCAGCAGTACAGAACTGCCTCAGGGTGGCGCTGTAGCAAACTGGTATAGCCTAGCAGCTGTAACTATGGATGAAATACCTCTGGAAGACTTCACAGTATGCTGTAACATATCTGTGTATCTGAAAACTTGCTAAGAGAAGAGCGTAAGAGAAGAATTATTAAAAAATTGAGTAAGTAATTGTGACAGCCCTAAACAACATACACTCATCATCAATAGTTGCACCCAGAAGGAAGTGTCAAATTGCAGTGCTATTGGGAAGGTAGATAAAGGTTACCTGGAACAATAAATGATGATAAATTTAGACTGATATGGACAATATTTATTGAGCTACACATACAGAAATAGTGTCTGTCTGTATGGCGTTGGGCTGCCAGTCTTGTCGGGCCAGATGCCTTGGCTGTAGAGGTTCCTAATGGTGCTTGCAGTACCTGCAGATTTTGTGGTAGGGGTGGAGGCGGAGTGACCCCAGGTCTTCTAGACATGTGACACATGACAACAAAACATTCATCTTGGCTCTGACCATAGTGCCTACACACACAGATTCATTGGTCGTCTCCACCAAGACAAAAGCGGGACTCGTCACTGAAGATGATCCGCTGCCATTCTGAGTCCCTCCATGACAGTCTGGCACAACACCGTTATAGTCTTTGGCGACACTGAGGTGGTGTTAAAGGCAGTCGTTGTAAAGGTCTGTGTGCATGTAGTCTGTGTCATACTAACAGAGGATGACTCATGGAGAGCAACACTGCTCGCTGAATGTCCACAATTGCGACTGTTAGCTCAGTCAGGAACAGGGATAAGGCCCGTCCTTGCTTACGTCACATGTGCGGCCGAGTGTGAAACCTGAATCATTCGCATGTGTCATGATGTCAAACCTACCCACCAAGTTTCATTCCTGACGATTGATTCCTTCTGGGTGCAGCTATTGGTGCAGCTATTCTTTTGATAATGAGTGTATATATTAGAGATGGTGAAATGGCAAAAATATATCATTGTGATACATCAAGAGTATGTGTGCTATATCAGGAATTGTATTGTTTCAGACATCTCATCATTTGGAACTGTTCAGCATGAACCTTAGAAATCTAAGCGACAACATTCATTTAGTTGGGTGCGTCTATATCGGTGCATCCCTTATTATAACAAATGTATTGGTATAGGTTAAACAGAACACCCTGAGCTTAACCAGTGACTAATGTTAGAAGCTTATCAAAAGCAGCCAAGAAAGCACTTGTTGCCAGACATAGTCGATCAGAGAGTGTCAGTAAAGACTGTCAGAAATAGATCTGGAGAACAGTACTGGAGACACAAGAGAAGAAAGAGTGAGAGATATGTATGTCTCCTCTTGTCTCCCCCTTGCATTCCCAAACTCTGCCAGCATCCACCCAACGCAGCTAAGCTCCCTGACACTGCTATAATTGATTAATGTATGTACACTATGCACAGAAGGATGCAGGGTGGCATGGACACCGCTCGAGTTTTAGCTTCTCTTGTGACACACGGCTGGCTGGGCTGCCTCTGTAAGAGAGAAGGACACCATTCGGAGCATTTGGAGACTCCAAATCCAACGCTCCAAAGTGACCCTCACTGCACCTCATCTGTGAGCAACTGTGCCCCTCAGCATGGGCCAGGCATGCCCTGCTTCCCCCTCCCTGCATGTCCAGCAGCCTTGACCTGATTTCAAAAGCTGCCAGTACACCGCGTTCTTCACCTCATTGTTCTCTGGAGCCACAAAGGTTAGTGGCTAAATGAGAAAGGATCCTGTTATGAGTTTCACCACTCATCGTTATTAGGCCCAGTTTATTCCTCTCTGCACATCTAGGACAATGCGGCCTGGAGGCTCGGTATCATCACATTTCACAGGACAATATCTCAATCAGAAATCAGAGATGCCCTGCTACTAAATATAAAAGCACTTTAGGACCTCGGTCTTGGAACGCGTCCCTAGGCCACCGTTTTACTCCTGTCTACCTCTATTGTCCCTATTGTCATGCTAATAGCATTAAGCTTAATAAATGTGTAACACGATACCACAATGCAAAACGCTGACAGTGACAGCTGTATAGTTAGATATTTATGAATCGTGAAATGTAATATTGAATATGCGATAAGGTTCAGAATATGTTTTCACAAATGACATGATGACAGATGAAGATTAACAAGGACAGACGTATTTTTCTTTTGGGGGTGGGGGGGTGGGCGGCTTTGCATCCATGTTATGTTACATAAGCCATGCAAACAGCTGCTGGGCGACTGCAGGGCCCCATCTATACTGGGTCTGTCACTCAGTAACTTATGGACAAACATGTGTGTCAGCATGAATAATGTACTTGTCCATCAATATGCATCACACAGTTAAGTTCCTTTCAGCACCCTTTGTTTTGTTAGCATACCAAACAATAATGATTTTTGCAAACTTGCTTATGTGCGTACAGAATGTGTGAATGTCAATAAATAATTTCTTAAACCGCGTCACATATATACATGGTTATAATGTGCCAAGTCAGAGACCACCCTTCATTTACTTTACTTCCAGTCAAAATGACCATTAAGCACAAGTTATTAATTTTTCATTGGATAAAATGTATACACTCATCATCAAAATAATAACTGCAGTAATAATAAGTAGTTGCACCCACAGGAATCAAATTTGGTGGGTAGGTTTGACATTGTGAGATATGCGAATGACTGGTTGCATTTTCTGCTCCGCACATTCAATGAAATTGAGGCCTAAGTTCAGAGCTGTTCTATAAATATTCAGTCTCATAGTGTTGAGTTGTCTTCTCAAAGTGGAAGGATGGACAGAAACACTTTGTCAGCTCTGAAGCAAGAGTGGAGCTTGGTTTCCCCCTTTCCTGCTCAGCCTTTTGATAGAGCACATTTTGGCTCACTAAATCTTAATGGAGAAGGTGTTGAACTTAGCTCCACCTGATTGTGCCATCTCTACCAATCGGCAGAGGTATGTTAGGCTCCACTAAAATCCACTAGAGGTTACTGAGTCTTTCAGTACACAGGTTTTTACTTTTCTCATCCATAGAGGAACCAAGCAACAAGTAAATGTCTCCACACATGTGGATTGTTTTTTGGTGGAATTATAGTTTCAGAGGTTTTGATAAACAGAATTATGTAATATAAATGACAAAAAAGACATGCATTACCAAGACATATTCAATTAAAATTGACTATTTTTAATTCCAGATTTCCAGAAAAATGTGCAACTTGTGCTTAATGAGTATTTAGTCTGTTTGGATCTTGTAAAGAAGCTGCACCCTGTGCATGAATACAATTCATGTTTGCATGTGTGGATTTGTGCTTTTCCTGCAGGAATGGTACACGGTGTATGAGCAGTATCGCCGCACTAACTGTGTGGTGTCGGACCTGATCATGGGGAATGAGTATGTGTTCCGGGTGTTTGCTTTGAACATGGTGGGGCTGAGCCCGGAGCCCTGCCTCTCTAAGGACAGCGCCTACATCCAGAAAACAGGTGAGAGGTGACAATGACAACCTTCAACACGTTTATCCCAAAACCAACATAACTAACATCGCACCATTTAAACCACACGCAATAAAACTGCAGTATGATTTTTAGCTAGTAAATGATGAATATGTTCTGGTAGTTCATTCATATTAAATCATAGGTGTAAAATGTTTGGCTTAATTTGGCTGAAATGTGTCACAAATTTATATCATTTAGCACGTTTAAGGCTGTGTAGTTAAGAATGACTAACGGCATTAACTATGAACAGTACCGTGCAGTACCAGTCAATGGTTCAGACTCGGCTACTCATAGAAGGTTCTCCTTATGTTTAGCTTAATGCTTTACTTTAGAATGAAAGTGAAGACAACAAACTATAAAATATCACTCATGGAATTATACAGTCCACCTTAAAAAAACTCCATAATGGAACTTTTCAGGAGGATGAAACAGCTTTCTTAACTTGTAATGGAGGCTGATAGAACAATCACTTTCTAAGCAGTTCTAAGCAATTCTATTGGTCGGTCCATCATGAATATTCACTCATTTGTATTCACTCAAAGGGAACAAGAGCTTTTAAACTGTGCTTAATTTTTTTGTGCTACAGACGTGGCGATATGGCAGAAATATAATACTGTGGTACATCAAGAGTATATGCGGTATATCAGGATATGTACTGTTTCAGACATCTCATCAGTTGGAGCTGTTAAGCATGAGCCTGTAGAGTCTTTAAGATCACCAACAACATCCATTTAGTTGGATGTGTCTAAGCTTGTGACTGGTACTAGTACGTTTGGGTGCCCCTGGTTAATAAGCTAGTGATGCCTGTGGCATGTACAGGTCAATGTTTTACTCTGTCACTATGGTCTATTCTAAGGTATCGTGTATAAGCCACCCAACTACAAAGAGCATGACTTCTCAGAGGCTCCGAAGTTCACCCATCCGCTGGTCAACCGTTCGGTCATTGCAGGCTATAACGCCACTCTCAGCTGTTCTGTAAGAGGCAGCCCTAAGGTGAGCATGTTTGAACCCTGATGTGAAAGGGTCAGAAGGCAATATGCTTGGATATGACATAAGCTCTGAACTCAAACCGTTCTTCATGTAAGAGCCTCGCAGCCAGTGTAATGAATGTCCTGGATTATTTCTGGATACAGCAAATCTGAGGAAACTGACAGCTGGCAAAATACGTGTGATGAATTATTTATTTATTATAAATAATGACATCAAACACAAAACAAGAAGGGAGAGAGAGAGAGAGAGAGAGAGAGAGAGAATAAAGGGAAGGCAAGTTATAAGGATTCTGATCCCTACCCCCCACCCTCAAGGTTACCACAGAAGGAAAATAAACAGCTTACATAAGTTGTTTGATGTTAACAATAGCATTGGACGAGCTCGGAATGTTCCTGCATTTTGGGCCGTACAAACAGACCGCATGCAGAAAAGTCTAGCCTCAAAAATATCTAGAAAGCTTACAGGTCAGTTGTTGACAGAGGGCAGAGACTTGCAGTGAGCAATCGATATGTTTTTGACTCCTGTCTGACACCTGCCAGCGAAATGACAGTGATGACATGGATGGTCAAAAGCAATTAATTAGTCACATAGAAGACCAGCAAGAGATACATAAGAGATAAGATAAGACTCCAAAATAAACCTCCAAAAATGTAATATAATCCCACACCTGGTCCAAAACGAGCAGCTAGTGTGATTAGAGGACATTTTAACTAGCTCACTTGATGTTTAAGATGGCATATCAGTATTGATGGATATTGCCATACCATACCATACTCACTCAGTGACCACAGAGACTGCACACACAGAGGAATTTTACCTCTGTGTTTAACCCATTGGTCCAGTTAAACACACGTTAGTGGGCAGTGAGCACATTAGCCCAGAACAGTTAGCAGCCCTATCCATGGCACCTGGGCAGCAGTCAAGGGGTTGGGGTGCCTTGCTCAAGGGCACTTCAGTCTTGTCCTGTTTGTTCAGGGTATCGAACCAGTGACCTTCTGGTCACAAGGCTGGTTCCTTAACCCTGAGCCCATGGAACATGGTAATACCAGCAGAAAATTCTGGATGTGATTTATTATTAATAAGTGCCATTAAGTTGTTTCTGACTCCTGATGACCAATTTAATATTACGTCCTGTATTTGGGCCTTCAGGTGCTGTTGTGTATTGCTAATAAAGGTGGAATTGCTCCTCTCTGTTCAGTGTTAAACGCTGAGTGAAACTGCTCCATATTGTCCAAGGTTTGAGAAACTGTCCGGAGTGAAATGTGCAAAGCCAAACTCTTAATTAAAGTTGTCCAGGATCTTGTTAAAGATGTATGAGCTGACACTGACTTCCTAATCACCAGCTTATTCTATGAATTTTCCATTCCACCTTAAATGGTGGCACAGATACATTCTTGGGCTTGTACAAGCTGTAGCATTTAAGGTGGAACAGAACATTTGATTAAGATGCAGCAGAACCGGAGACCAACTTAAGCTTTGTTTAAAGATGAACATCAACCATGCCCACTGTTTAGTTCCAGGGTATGACAAGTCCCATCATCTCCACTACAACCTGGAACGTTTCTCTTCTGCTCTTTTCCGTCTTTTCTTTCCTGTTGTGCCCTGTTATCGTTGACATGAGCTTGTGTATATACATTTTTGGAATGTTAAGTGAAGACTAGCAGTCTAGGATTTTGTAATTGGTCTGTTTTACAAATGCGGGATCTGTATTTGAAGGACGAACAGCAGTGTTTGAGGTTCACAGTATGTCGGTTCTATGTACTGAACTCTTCTTATTCAGTTATGGCAGTGTAAATACAGTTTTCCATTTTATGGCACATTTAAGCAATAAGCAAACTTATGCAAAACCAGTTCAACTAGTCCAGAACGCTACAGATCAATTGTCCTGGTACTGTGGAGGTATGATGATCATCTAATTTTTCAGATAGTCTCAGTTTTTCCCTCTTCTATCTACTCAGCCCAAAATCACATGGTACAAGAACAAGATGGACATTTCAAATGAAGCCAAGTACCGCATGTTCAGCAAGCAGGGGGTTCTGACTCTGGAAATCCGGAAACCGTGTCCATTTGACGGAGGTGTGTACATGTGCAAAGCGGTTAATGACAGTGGAGAAGACATAGTGGAGTGCAAGCTGGAGGTTCGCCGTAAGTACCCTGATTCTCGCTCCACACTTTCAGAAAGCTTTGCCTTTCATGATCTACATGGACAATGTAGGGAGACGGTGCTCTCCTACCTCCTTGATCTTGATATAAGTGCCTCAGATCCCCTCATAAGACCCCCTCCCCCTCATATAACTGATTATATACAGTATATTCATTATATGAATAAATAGACATCTCCCTTTGACTGTTGAATGCAATATACATGTCAGTTCTTGTTTCATTGTAGAGTGTTCAGTTAAATATGAGGACATATATGTGCGACACTGCAGTGCTGTCATATATGAATTACACCTCCTCGTATTGAGACTGTAGATATATGCTGATGAATCCATGATTTCACTCCCACACAGGGCTGTCCATCCAGTAGGCCTAATGTTGGATGAAGTAAAGTCTTGTAACTTCATCCAAACTCTGCATGTAGTAAATCCACTAGGCCTAAACTGTGTCCGGTAGACTATACATTAGGCCTCTGGTCTTCAGCCAGAGCAATCCCAAGAAACATGGACATTTCTGGCATATATCAAAATGTCTTGTTTTGTTTGATTTTGCATCATTAACTTCATAAACCTGGATCTGAAGATGTATCTCAGTGATACATTCCAAAGGTCCTGGATGGATCTCTTTCCCGAGATCCATGATTTCCAATGTGTGCCAAACTTTAATCTTTCCTGTTTCCTGTTTCTCCTCACCTGTTTCCATTGACTCGCCCAGCTCGTGAATAAAGTCAGGTTTGCTCTGTGTGAGATGTTGTGAAGGTAAGCCTACCATCACTAAACAGTCGGTACTATTCTTCCTCCACTCTCTCCTACTCCTAAATGTGCCTATTTAGGAAGTGGCTTGGATTACCTCAACTCAGTGACGTTCCAGTTCTGTGAAAGATCACCTCCGTTATTATTCTTTTATTGTAATATTAGGAGTTTGTAGGCCTGCCACAATCATTACATAATCAGGTATTTTTCCCAGGGAACACTGAGTACTATTGCAATGACTAGAGGGGGATACATCTGCCAAGTCTGTTTATTACAGTCCAACTTGACATTACCAGGAGTTAAAGTGCAGGCGGAGATGAGGAGAGCAGGAGAATCCATGATATAAACAAAACACTGGAACTAGAAATGAGACCAAACCGAACGCTACCAAGAAACCAAGAGTGTGTACATTGAAACATTCACAATGCCAAACCAAGGCTAGTAGCAAACAGAGGGGTGTATTAGCACAAGGACTAATAAGGAACACCTGGAAAAGGGGGCAGCCACAAACAAGTAGCAGGTGAGGGGTGTGGCAAGAGGATGGAGACAAGGAGGAGCTAGAAACCAAAAGTAAACAGAAGCACTTGGAGGCAATGACAGGAACATGAGGACAAGATAAAGACTTAAAGAGGCAGAAAGAGAAACAGGGCAAGGCATGACAAAAAGGAATAGTTGCACCCAGAAGGAAGTATGGGAATGCCCTTCTTATTGGGAAGGAAGATAAAGATTACCAGGAACAATAAATGATAATAAATTTGGACTGATATTGGCATTTATAAATTTGGACTGATATTGGCATTTATTCATAGTGTCTCTCAGTATGGTGTTGGGCCGCCATGTCACTCAACATGCCAGACGTCTTTGTATGGAGTTGTAGAGGTTCCTAATGTGTGATAATCCTGTGATAATCCATCCCATGCAGCTTGAATATTCTCACACAGTTCCTGCAGATTTTGCAGTAACGGTAGTCCTGCGTCGTGCAGCCGTCTGCCAATGGTGCTGGCATTAACAGTTTGTGCAACAGTTCTTTTGATGATGAGTGTATGATAAAACACATCTTTAAAACCGCTGATCAGACCGAGCTAAGAACTGTGTGGGCGTGGCTAACGAGCAGCTTGATTGACAGCTCTCTGTCCAACACTCCTAGAACTAATATTACTATCCAGCTTTGTGGCCCTAACTTGATAAAAATGTCACAGGCAAACAGACGTGCAGACAGACGGACGAACGATCAAATAGACGGACAAAGCAGCGCACAAAGGTACAGACAGTCAGACGAATGAATGAACGATCAAACAGAAGGATGTAGCACGAAGGAACAGACATACACAGACAGACAGAAAGACATTTATTATTCTGGGAAGATATTCATAAGACATACTCAGAATGGAATGACCCAGAGGAACAGGATTACCTTGATTAGAAAGAAACCACAGGTTTACAGTCATGAATGTGAGCAGAAGGAATGAGAGCATTTTCATCAGCTGTGTTGAGGCACACTCTGGGGTCATGGGCCAACAACAAAAGTCCTAACTTCTGACCAGTAAAGTTTAGAGTGGAGCGGAGAGTGATTTGAGCTTGAGCTGTTTCTGTCGTCAGTTGTTAACTACTGATTATCTATAGCTAGAAACATACCTATTCAGCTAATTTGGACATTTAGGCTTGTGTTTTAATAGGTGCATACAGTTAACACAAAAAGACACAAATAATTGCTTATTACAGCTATTTATATGGCCATTAATTGTCAGCAAAAAGGCCATGATTGTGTCAGGCCTACAATCATGCCTAACAACTGCCTTACTCAGCTTCTAACTCAGAATACTGTCTATATACTATATACAGATGAAGAAATATATATTCAAAGAAAATTATTATGCACATTTCTTCTGAGACATGTGGTCTTGGAGGTCTTGTGGTCTTGAAGATCTACTTCCCCTTTTCATTCACAGGACATGGTACAAGACTCAGAAGTGACTAGTGTATGGACACAATGTTCTGGATCACTTCTTCAATATATATAATCTTATATGCAATGTGATTATTTGAATGTCGTGGGTAGTAATGCATTTCTAGATAATTAATAATTAATTTATTATTATTATTATTATTATTATTATTATTATTATTCTAAAACACTTTTTTACATATATGGTTAACTAAAAAAAACTTTTTTTTACTGTTTTAAAGATGGAATTTTGTACCAATGATTCTTAATTTTCTTTGCATCCAATGTGTGTATTTTTACATATTTTAAAACCTAAAAAATTAAGATTCATACTTACTGTATTTGGCCTTGTTTATCTTGATTCCCTTTTAACAATATACTACTCATACGCCACGATGTAAAGTTCATTTTTCCTCAGAAGGACAGCTTTTCCCACATTTTAATAATCCTTATTTGAACAGTTCTCAGCTGAGTGATCACACCTCTGTATGCTTTGTTGTTTAGCTCTGGTTAATAAGTGCTGAACGGTCAGCTTGTCCTTATGAACCATTTTCTGACATTTCTTTGATTTGCAGCTCAAATCACCAAAGAGGATCTCAAGAAGTGAGATGCACAACAAACTTGACCCTGGGATGGACACCCTGGGCCCCCTCGGGCCCCTCTTTCAGTCCACTTAAAGCTGTCCTCAGGATGTGTCAAAAGTCATACTTCAGAGCAGAAAGATTTCACTGTCTTTAATTGCTTATCTGTCTTCATGAGTTCATGCACACACCCCATATGTCCATGCCTCATCTACATGTGTCTCAGAAATGCATTATTTAATCATTTCACTCATTAAGTGGGTGTTTGCTGCTTGTGTTCATTTCATTTGACTTTCATTTCATTGCGTTGAAGTGAGGATATGAATGCTTGAATGCTTGTTGGACCCTAAACAATGTTGGGGAATCATCATATGCCTCCATATTTTAGTCTAATGGATGTTTTCTCTTCTGCACCTTGCAAATGTGTTGTCTTGTAATTAAAAGGATAATAAAAGTGTTGAATAGTGCTCAGTCACAGAGTCTGCTCTTTCTTTATACTTCGAGTTTAATGGCCCAACACATTAATATACTAATATTATTACTATACATTATTAGTATATTATATACACTTATATTATAGTGCTATTGGGAAGGAAGATAAAGGTTACCAGGAACAACAAATGATGATAAATTTAGACTGATATGGGTAATATTTATTGAGCTACACATACAGAAGTACTGTCTCTCAGTATGGCGTCAGACCGCCATGTTTGCTAATACAACATGCCAGATGTCTCAGCATGGAGTTGTAGAGGTTCCTAATGGTGTCCTGTGATAATCCATCCCATGCAGCTTGAATATCCTCACACAGTTCCTGCAGATTGTGTGGTAGGGGTGGAGGTGGAGTGACACCAGACCTTCTGGATGTGTGACACATGACAACAAGCTGTTCATCTTGGCACTGACCACGGTGCCTCCACACACGGATTTGTTGGTCGTCTCCACCAAGACAAAAGACTGAAGGTGACCCGCTGCCATTCTGAGTCACTCCATGACAGTCTGGCACGACACCATTGCAGTCTTTGGTGATAATGGTGTGGTGTTAAGGGCACTCGTCGTAATAGTCTGCATGCATGTAGTCCTGCGTCGTGCAGCCGTCTGCCAATGGTGCTGCACTAACAGGATGACTCATGGAGGGCATCACTGCTTGCTGAATGCCTGCAATTGTGGCTGTTGGGTCGGTCAGGAACAGCGATAAGGCCCGTCTTTGCTTATGTCACATGTGCGGTCGAGCCTGAAACTTGAATCATTCGCATGCCTCATGATGTCAAACCTACCCACCAAGTTTCATTGCTGTCAGTTGATTCCTTCTGGTTACAGCTATTTGTACAACGTTTTTGACGATGAGTGTATATATATGTACTACTGCACTAATATACAGTACTTGCAATTGGGCTGCAGGTCACTGAAATGCTTCGTTTGCATTCAGTTCATTAGTCCATTAGGCCAATATTTCATGTCACTTACTTAGTGTGAAAGGTGCGTAAATATAAAGGAACAACGCATGAACATGACATGGCAGTCCAAGCACTATTACAGAGGTAGTCTGATCCTACCAGCTCTTTGCATTGCCATTGCTAATTGCCCAATTATTTGTCCTGTAATAATAAAGTAAAGATTAATTAACTTGTTTGTGTGGTGAGTAAGATCATGCAATCAAACCTGATATTACTGAGCACACAGAAACAGCCTGGTTATCATCCATGTCACACATGCAAGGCCATAAAACATATTCACCGCTCATCAAACAGCAATAATCCTACGTGTGATGTCACCATTGTCTAAGACATCTGTGTTTTATGACAGCATATATACTGTTATCATGATAAATGATGTCACAGTACAATACAATATGCCTTTCTAAACATGTCAGGATGATACAAGCATTTCATGCTTAAGTGGTTCTATGTGTTAGTAGTTCCTCAGACTGATATGTGTAGAATGTGTTGTATGTGGTTCTATGTAGCACCAAGAAGGGTTCTTTCTGTTGCTATGATGTCAAGCTTGTAACAATGGAAGCCCTCTTTATAGAACCATACACGACACATTCTCCTTCAGTCTGTAGCACTATTTCACCATGCACAGAGCCACTTGGGCACCAAATGGTTCTAATTAGAAGTCATGGTTTGAACTAGAACCATGACCTTTACCACAGAACCCTTAAATAACCATCTTTTTTTATGAGAGGATGGTTCTATATAGCTCCAAAAATGGTTCTTTCTGTTGCTACAATGTCAAGCTTGTAACAACAGAAGCCCCCTTTTTGGGGCTTTATAGAACTATACACAACACATTCTCCTTCAGTCTGTAGCACTGTTACACCATGCACAGAGCCATTTGAGCATGAAATGCTCTACATACAAGTCATGGTGTGACCTAGAACCTTTCGGTTACTAAAACGGTTCTTTCTGTTCTTTCAGTTGTTATTTTATGATGATGTGAAGCTTATAAACAACCTTTTAGGTGAAGAACGATTTTACCATGCATAGAGCCACTATGTACAGCGTGAAATGGTTCTATATAGAAGTCATGGTTTGATCTAGAGCCATTCACTTTACTAAAGAACCCTTAAATAACCATCATTTTAAGAGTGTATGCTTTCAAAATACCATCCATATGGACAGATGGTTCTGTGTGCATTGTAGACGAAAACTGTTCGAAGCGTTCATGTTAATAAACCAAACCAACGCGCTGAAAAGCAATGACACTCCGGCTATTTCACTTTACTGCAATTTTCTCCTCATGCTGAGCTTCTGTCAGCTTCTGTCATGAATGTGTTTCCTCCAAAACTTCACACATGACAGTCAATGATATGGACAGTGGACAGACGGTGGTGATGGAATTAAAATAAAGATTTTTAAACTGATAATCGACAGGCTGTGTTAAAGCAGGCCTTTGCAGGCCTTAAAGCTTCCAAAAACTGAGATGCAGAGGCCTTTTTGGGGGAATTCCAAGTTCCTCCAAGCTCCCTGTGGACTTGGTGAACTCTGCAGGTGAAACATATCTAGCCTGGACAAAGCTGGACTAGGCCGGCCACAGTCAAGGTCATTCACCGAAAGAGCTAATGTCAGGCTGTTACAGCTTGGCTTGGAAATACCCGTTTATAAATAAAGCTAATTAGAGAGAGATATTGGTGGCCAACTGAGATCTTCCTATGGGGGTTTCTTATCACCCAGCAAGACTATATAAAAGAGTGCTTCGTAATGCAAGGTGGCAATTGCCCAGGGGAAGAAGCCTGATGCTCAAAATAAAGCTTGGAACCATCTCTCTTTCACAATGAACTCTTTAACATTGAGTGTTTTATTTTTGATTGTTAGTTGAGTCTTTTTACGTTGGGTCATAGAATTTGGAAGAACTCAGTTAGGCCCGACAGTGGTGTCAGGTGAGCTCAGTTTTGCTAACTTTACAGGAAGGTGTTTTTGTCTTTGATTAGCGTCCTCAAACTTTTGACCTTTTAAAGTCCTGCATAACCCTGTACTGTGGTCTCCGTCATCAGTGTTTTCCCTCTTTCCTTCAAGTCATGTAAAAGCCAGGTGTGAACACCAACAAGACCACAAGATTTGTGTATATGTCATGAGCAAAGTAAAATCAATAACATCAGCCAAATGGAAACGCTACTTTGCACTTTCCTTGTTATTTGTCATCTGTCAGAAAGTGGTACCAACCAACCAGAACCGGTTGCTAGAACCACTCCAGAGATCTCTACTTTGTATAGAAGTCTATTAGCAAAACGACGGAATTTGAGCACTCAGATTTGGTGCAGAAGTAGGTACCCCTTTTTGCGGTAGATTATTTATGAGACAATCCTTTTACGTAAGGAAGGGGGAAGTTAGAGGAGAACGAGTGCAAATCCCAGAGTTAATAAAAAATAAAATGAGACTAAAACGATAACAGAGAAAATGAGACTCCTAAAACCATGCAAGACCACCAAAACTGTCCCCATTAGATAAACAGTAGAGAGAGACAGTGGGGAAAATCAAGCTTTACTCTGGCTTCAGATCTGTCCATCCTTCCAGGATGTGTAGCTCTCAAGAAGCCCTTACTCAGAAACGAAAGACAAAAAAGAAAAAATGAAAATGAAACTAAGAAGCTGCTGATGTTCTCAGAGCAATGTACTGACCATCCCAAATGTCCAGACTTCAATATCACTAAGTATATTTGGGAATACTTGGGAAGCAGAAAAAGCAACTACGGCTGAATTTTGGATGTGTGGAAAAATATTGCTGCAGATTTCCTTGAAAAACTGATAGCAATGCAAACATGCAAAACTGAAAACAATGGAAACTGCTATACAGGGGGAAAAGAGTATTTTATACTTGATTCCAGGTTAGACTGGAAATTAAATAAAGGGAAGTACCTGATTTCTGACCAGTAGAATCGTCCTTTAGGTTCCAATAACTAGATATAGAGTTGTTAGGGGTGTGAAATGGCTTTAGAGCACATCAGTCTGAAGGGGTGGTAATTCAACTGCATTGAGTCTGGAACATACAAATGTATTTTATATTATAATATTTTAATTACAATAGGGAAAAACCTAATTTAATTTTAATGTAAGCCAATGGAACCAGACATTTCTGCTGGACCATAGTGTAAATGGAAGCTGCTGTGTTCAAATCATGCATAAAAGTAAAAATCAACAAAAATGGAGAAAGATGTTTTTCTTTGGACAGCAACAATATATGAGACTTTATGTATGACACTCTATATATATATATATATATATATATATATATATATATATAC
>CM067498.1:5153048-5163848 GCA_034552555.1 Semaprochilodus insignis
ATATATATATATATATATATATATATATATATATATATATATATATATATATATATATATATATATATATATATATTGCTTTATCTATCCGCATAAATTCATTTCAGTCGTCTTCTGGCTCATCCTGGTGGTCAGCAAAGCTCCTCCTGGAGAGTAGTGGCTTTCTCAGTGCTTTCATTCCATACATACATTATAAACACCGACATTAGAAAGTATAAAAGAGGCCTGCCGATCCTTAGGTGTTACCATGGGGGTCTTTGTAATCACCCTAAATATTCTTTGGCTTGGAGTCATTTTTGTTGGATGACCGCTCTAGAGAAAGGCAACAATGGTTTTGAAGTTCCTCAGTTTTTACACTGTCTTAAAGTGAATCTGTAAATAGGGTAGAGTAAGCCAGACTTGCACCTGATTGTCATCCAACTGAATGAACCGTGTGAACCATGTTGGATCACTTTGTTTAATAAACAGACTATAAAACAGACTATAAAATTGTTGGTGTTATTTATTTTATAAGGTGCTCTTAATCTATTGTTAGGACTTCAGTGAAGATCTGATCATGGTTTAGGTCACAATAATATCAAAATTCACAAACTTATAAAGGATTCACAAACTTTAAAACAGCACTGTGTTTGTCCCAACATGTATTCCATATCCCCAAGTCATAAATCACACACACAAAATGGATAAAGTGAACAAGGACATAAGTGGCTTATGCTTTTAAACATGGTTTTAAATTAGAATTTCTGAAGTATAACCAAATGTTTGTCCCCATGAAGATTTCTAGCTCTTAGAACTGTCATTATAACAAAAACCTGGTTGCAACACTCTCAATAGCAGATTTTCATTGGCAGCAATCACTAGCAGGATATCAGCAAAACAAAAGAACCAGAAGACAAACGAAATAACCTTGAAATGTTATGAATGTTAAGAGTAACATCTCAATTCTCTCAATTCACAGCTTTGGCTAGGGTCATTGGACGTCAAACTTCAACATTTTATAATAACTCTCTCTGATTTTAGACTCTTATGAGGTTTAAAATGAAATTCTAAATAACAGTAATAACTTTAATTAGGTTTTAAAATCATATTTACAAGTACTAAAACAAAATTACCTTTGCTGTGGCATTGGCTCGGACCTCTGGACTGCTGTTAATGTCCACTGTCTCATACACATGTTCATATACCTGTGAGCATCAAGCAACAGAGTAAACGCATTAAACAAACACACGGAAAAAAAAAAACCTCAAACAATAAGCTACTGCAGGCTGCTTAACATTCCACAACCGTGTTCATTTGAGTCGAGCCTTAAAAAACCTGAAGAAAAGCACTCCTTCCCTTCATTCCACCGGTTTAAATAACAAATGGACATGCAGCAGTGATTAAGCATAAGACCAAAAACGTGAAATCTAGGCCAGCGCTCAAAAAGCATCTCAGAGCAGAAATGTTAATCTTGGAACTGTTAATTACTGAGCTAGCTCAAAACACAGGAGGAACCTGATCCTAGTTTAGCACTCCTGTTTTGAGGTTCTCCATGAGTACCAGCAGATCCTCAGTAACTGAACAGGGACTGAATAAACAGCTCTAAGTGGACAGCACTGTTGAGTCACTCGGCAGCCAATGTTCTTATCAACTACTGAGGCATAACTCTCCAGTCACAGTCACGCATCATCACCTGCTGCAGAACAGCTCAAATTAGGTCATTCCTCAGGGGTTTTATGTGGGGGGGTGGGGGTGGGTGAGTAGCCCATATGTTGAAGTATGAGTTAAAAAGCCACACTGCTCCATAGGAGGGCTCAATTAACAAGCATGTGTAGACACAGATCTGAGAGATGGGCTGCGAAGGAGTTGAACTTTCCTTAGGCGTGAACAGGCTAATGATACCGCATGGGGTATTCACAACTTGAGGGAAAAAGAACCATTGGGATACTTGCTGCAGAAATGAACCAATTCTGTTTCAGTGGCCCTCTGAAGGCAATCTTAAAGAGATGATGCACAGTTCTATCATAACCAACGCAAATATTTAGGCTCTGTGAAAACAAATCATACAGGAATGGCCCAAACTGCGCCACTAGCGTGTTTTCACTGACCTCTCTATAATACACCCTGGTCCCACCTCTGCCATCCGGAAAGGAGGTACTGGAACATTCGAGCCAGAACCACTAGGTTCAGAAATAATTTTTACCCATAAGCAGTCAAACTGGTCACAGCATCAGCACCTACCAGAACATGATTACAACACTATAGACTGTACTGATCCAGCCCTGATCACCCCTACAACTACACAGTGGGCTCCACTAGCCCTCAGGACGGTATGCACTTGCATTTTAACTGGACCACCATACTTGGAACGTCAGAGCTGTGTATTCTAGATACTGAACATCTCTACTACAAGCTGCATGACTGTTTTAGATGTTTATCTGAACATTAGCTGCTGTGATCACTACCTGCACTGTACACTATTATACATATACATCTACTGTTTACAACCACATACCTAATTGCACACCTGGCTACCTCAACATACTGTACTTTCTAATATGTGCACTAATCATTAAGCTATATTTCGCTCTACTGCATATGCTAACTGCTGTTTGCACCTCAGTTCTAGTATTCTAACATTCTGACATACAGTTACTGCTTTTGCACATCTGTTTATTGACTGTTTATGCACATATCGTATTTTGTTTCTGACTTTGTACTGTTTTACTATTCATCTTTTTTTTTTGTTACTGCACTGGAGAAGTAGCCTGATAGCGATCAGCTATTCTGTACAACCCTGTACTGGTATAATGACAAAGTGGAATTGAAATGAACTGAATACACAAGACAACAATGTGCTAGCCAGCTACTTAGAAACGTCCAGCTTGCACTCCAACACACTAAACAGGGCGTATTTACTTGGGCAGAGTGAGATAAATGCACCAACATAGAGCAGCACAACTACGCAATATTCATGAAAATGAATGCCAATCATCTGTGCTTTACTCTAGTACAAAAGTCACAAGTGAATTGTGTCACCTACCACTATCGCCTTCAACCACTTTCTAAATGTTGAATTTGAAGGCAATTTAAAACCCCAAATATCCAAGACTTACTGCTAGACAGGTGCTCAAATGTGAAAGTAGAGGGACAACAATTCAGTCCAGAGGACCATGAATGTGACCTGCAAGCAGACTGAAGAAGTCACCCGCCAAGAGACAAATTTGGATGAAAGATCCCCTTGAAAGATCCCCATCAATGTTTCAATGAGCTAACTCAGCTTGCTTGCTCTATATCTGTAGCAAGACAGACATTCAGTGTTCTATCCATCCACATTCACAGTCTGCGTTTCACGGACGAGTAAAATCTTACTGCAAGTAGCGGATGAGTACTTGTTTAAGCCTCTCATGTCAGAACGAATTCTGCCCATGCAAACGAAAAGAAGAAAGAAATTCAGAGGCAAAAGAAGTTCTGCCTCTGTAGACACTGCTGAACAGGAACCACAAAGGCAGTACCAGTCACTGTTAGCCTGTTACTCTCCCTCAGCTGGCTGCGGGGCTGCTTCTTTGGCTGCCAGCTCCTTTCGCCTTTGCAGAAGTTCTATAGCACTATTCTGGCTTGATCACGTACACCTGCAGTTCTGTAGGCATCATACTTTATAACCCAGGAAGCTGTCAACATACAGACATTGTTCTTCAGGAATCCCATCTGGATGAGTAGCTGGGATACAAGTCACATTCCGGCAAATACTGCCTGTGAGTGTATCCTGGGCAAGATACCTTAACATCCACTGTCACTCACGTTGTAGCTTAAAACCCTCTTAGTAATTTTGGAATCAGTCCATTTTATCATCCTCTTTTGCAAATGTGGGGTTTGTATATGGCGGAAGAGACAACGGTGTTTGAGGTTTACGATATTTGAGTTCTATGTACCAAACTCTACTTTCTCAACTATTCCAAACACAGTTTTCCTTTCTATGGCACTTTTAAGAAGCACAGCTCTACACAGTGCACCCACAGATTACCATATACATTTTCAGGTTGGGTAACAAAGTTTTAACATCTATAGTGGATTGTGTACTTTGTGTTTGTGTGTATATGAAAAAGAGTGTGTGCCACCCTTTCCCAGAGCATCACACCGCTTTTTCTGGACTCAAGAATTTGATGGTTAAAAAAAAAAAAAAAAAAAAAAAGACGACAGATGACAAAGCAGCAGGGTAGAGCTGACTCAACTGCCAGCAAAGTCTTAGGCTCACTACATGGGCAAAGGCACTTTCCATATGAGACCCATGCCTCTGAAATAGGATGGAAGGAACAGTCACAGTCAACAGAGCTGCTATTTGTGGATGCTTTCAGTAATAACACTTTAATTGGTCTTTCATGTTTTTTTTGGGCAAATTTGGACACTTCCATTACATCTTCTAGCCTGACATTCTCATCATAGAACTAACCAGCTTTCCTCAGAAACTCAATATGCTCTCTGTAAGTCACCAGTGCTTAGCTAACTACTTTAGAAATGCATTAAACGGAACCTAACGAAGTGTAAAAGTTTAATTAACCTTGAGCCTAAGAGCTGGTGGGCTTACTGGGGAACAATTACAGAAAACGTCAGCAAGTGATGTGACTGCTGAACAGAAGCAATGCATTAACTACAATAGACTGCACAGGTGATACGCTGCCAATCACCACCTTTCTACCAAATAACTAGCTGTCAGAGGAGGAGAACATCATATTACATACCTCCTTACTGGTTCACAATAACTGAAACATAATAAGAAATGATTTATAGCAACTAGGGCTGCAATGGCAACTAATTTAACAGTCAATTAGTTGATGACATCATTTCCTCCATTTCAATAAAGACCTGTAATTGTACATCTTAGTTGGAGCAGAATATTTACATTTTCAAATTTAGATTTTATTTTCAATTTTAGATTTTTCTTTTATTTTCTCGATTAAGGGGAAGCTGATTTAGTTTTGCTATGTTTTATTGCTTCACATCCTTGATTTTAAATTTTGACAGGGAAAGAAAAAAAATCTAAAAAAAAAAAATCATTAAAACTGAATTTTTGAATGAGGTATATTTTTTAGCATAAAACATCCTCAAGCTAAATTTGAAAGCTGACAGTTACATAAGTTATTTGACAATAATGAATAAATTAATAATTGTTTATTCATTTCAATAATAGATAAGATTATTTAACCATCAAAACAAACATTTGTTGCAGCCCTAATACCAACCAGAGAACTACCCATTAAAAATGGTCAAATGGGAGTCATGGTGGTATCAGCAGATGACTATCATGTACATGTATTTAGATTTGATCTGTATTCCAAACTGACATTTACTATGATATTTACTGACATCTATGTATATTTTCCTGTGATGCTAATCCTGACTGATGCAGTCCCAGCATATATATATATATATATATATATACACACACACACACACACACACACACACACACACACACACACTAATATACACACACACTAATGTTTACGCCTCAGCAGATACATACATGAAAAATCCCAATACAACTCCATCCCTAATTAAGGGCCCATACGCTACATTACATTACTACTTAAGGTTAATTTATAACATTTGCATGGTTTTATGTACCAGATATTTTCCAATCTCTCTTTAGCCCCTGGAATCAATCAGACCCGTAACTGTGGCTTTAAGACTGATCTAAGGTAAGTTAGCTCTGTTCTAGTTGGTTGCCCTGTATCGTGTCTTATTCAGAAAAAACAATCAGAGCTGAAACATTTCTTAGAACATCAATATGAGTGGACGGTGCTAAACTGCCGAATAGGTAATTATATGTAAATGAGTTTGTTCTTCTGACATCACCGAAATTCAAAACAGGCTGTTTCTGCAGCAGTTTCCATATATGGACAGTATGGACTACAGAGTGAATGGTAAAAGCTGGAACTCTAATAAAGTTTACACATTACTTCAGACTCCTTTAACTCAAAAAAGTTCAAGAAATTTGTGTTTTCATGATACGGGCTCTTTAATACAAGGATGCTGAGCAATGTAAGCTTACCTCCCGAACAGCATTGCAGAATTCGCTTTGCAAAACCCTCTGCAAGGCCTGCAGCTTCTGGGGAGGTACTTCCCCTGTCCTCTGGAGCTTGTCCAGCAGCTCGATGGCACGAGAGATGTCTGTGGAGGGATGTTTTCTGTGAGGCAAGATCATCAGACCACCAACCATGCCTGCTATTTGACCTAAGCCATCTGGAGAAGTGAATTTCTTTGGCAAAGCACACTGGTCATGATTCCTGGTGAAAGGCCATCATGTCTGTTGCTTTTAAAAGGTTATCTTTTTTCCTTCACTTCATCTGAGGAAACTTAAGAGACATAAACATACACCCTGGTATTGGAGGGGCTTGTTGGCGGGCTGATAACTCATTGGCGGGCTGATAACTCACTGGTTGGGTTTAACCATTCTTTAACACTTGTTCATCCGGAAATGCTGTTTTCTAGTTTGTCAGATTTTGGAATATCTTTTCCACACATTACTTGAGATCCTATATGTCACCCGTTTTATCTTCAGTTTGATAAATGAGTAGCAATTCAATCTTTACAAATTAGCATATTGCATACTGTAAAGTGTTTCAGAGGTATCCTGGGTACAGTTACAGTTGCTCGGCTATGAAGGACAAACTAGTTGAACCAATTTGCAATAGCGCCATCCTGAGGCAGCTGAGGGCTGAATCACTATTTAGTTAATGATGTCCACTAATAAGAGGTTCCGTGTTTTGTAGGGGTGGGAATCCCCACAATACGATATTATTGTGACACTTAAATGACATTACAATATTATTGCGATATGCTGAGTATTACAATAACATGAACTGTGATATATTGTGATTTATTACCTTTTTCAAAGGCAACTTAAGTTTTCAGGCCAACTGAAAATAGTCACATAGGAATCCACTGCCTTGACATCCATGCATGGCTAATTAATGCAATTCCTTCTGTTTTACTCAAGTAATTGATTTTATTACCACTACTACTACTAATAATAATAATAATCATAATAATAATAGTGATGACAATATTAATCCTTATTTTAAAGGACTTTTCATATCGGTGGCAGCTCAAAGTGCTTTACTGACATTTGTCATCAGTAACAGAAGAATTCTTAGGCTTTTTAAAAAGCCAAAGATACAGATCAAATTCATAAGTGCCAAGAAGACGTAGGAGTGTTCTTTAAATGCTGAGTTACAGGGACACATTTTTAAGTGGCTCTCTAAAGTCTGCTCTGGGTTTGACTGTCTACTAAAAGTTGGAATTGAGTTTCACAGTTTAGAAGCAGAATAAATGACAGAGTCTCTGCGTGTTTTCTGTATTTTACGGGAGGCGCATGCAGACAGCCAGTATCTGCTGGTCTAAGATGACGAGCTGGAACATAAACAGAGAGACATTCTGTGATGTAAGCTGGTGCTAGATCGTTTAGAGCTATATATATGTATGCACGTATAAACTATACTATGTTGCATGGACTTCTACTGTTTTGGGGGGGTGAAGTAGATAATGTGATAACACAGTAAGCTTAACCTCAGTTTTAATTTTGCTTCATTTCAAATTTAATTTTGACACATTGAGCTTAGCTAGCTAGGAGACCAAGACGTTACTTAGGAGGTCCCAGACCTGCGCTAGCACCCACCTCTCCGTCACCTGTCCAGCTGCACTTTGCCAAAGCAACGGCAAGTGAGATGCTTCCCTCCAGTTCTGCCCCACTGCATTAAGAAGTTTCTTAGAGGTAACTAAATCAGAGCTCCACATCTGAACTGGACAACGGAGGCTGTCAACACATGTACCATGTATATTCGACATGCCAAATGACACGCAGTTGGTCCTCGTTGCTGTCGGACCTCGTTGATCCCTTTAACCTTTAACAGCGTATGTAAAGACACAACACTAATTCAGAGAACACAGCTTTAGCCTACCCACCATCGCAACACTGTAAATCTGTGGCTTACAGTCGACGACAAGGAGTTTACTGGTAAGCTAGCCAGAAAGAAGGTGACAGGAATCACAAAACCTGCTGATTCAAGTTAGCTAACGAATATACGCCGTTCAGGAAGCTTCGAAACCGAATACACCCATCTTAATGTCCACAATAACTAACGCTAGCGAAGTTACAGGAGTCCCAGCACACAAAAGATTAGGTCCCGTCTGGCGGGCTAGTCCGCTAACGCTTTAGTGAGTGGCTAAAATTTTCTGTGACTAACTTATTCTTCTGAATCCTCTGTATACTTGGCATTTAATTATCGTCCATTTCATAACAAATGTATTTAAATCCTAATTTACTCAGAAGTGTTAATGTGGTCGGTGGGAGAGCTAAACGTTAGATAGCTAGCATCGTATTAGCTAGCTAGCATCACCAGCTGGCAACAGCCGGCTGTTCGGACCAAAACTCTTTTTTAATCTGCCGTTAAAACGTTAAATAACATATGCTAATGTGGTGTTTACCTCTTTCCAGTCTCACAGGTTCCCCCAACGAGGCCATTTTAGCCCGGGATATTCCACTTGCGCTCAAGAATGGCTCAATCAAGTAGCACCGTCTCTTCGCTGCTTGTAGCTAATGCGAAGAGATTACAGGGGAGTCGAGGAAGATCCTCGCTGCGCACGATATGCGCAGACACAGACCCTATCTGTCAGAGAAAAGGCATCGGAAGCCCGCATATAATACGGTATTTGTTGTCAGTGAGGTATAAATATTTTTAATAGTAATGTCACCCACTGAGTTACAGTCCCATGTTTGCATACAGCTAAATAAAGCAGTAGTTTTCAGGGATGATGTGTCCAAGCTGGGGCAGTGCAGACAGCACAGGGAGATTCGGCTGCTCTTCTATTAGTTAGCATTACCATCTACCGGCCATAAGGCACAACTGCCTAATTTGGCTTATAGAATTTGTTTGTATTTCAAATCTAGATTGACATAAACCTATTAAGCAAAGTTTATAGGCTTAAATATATATTGATTGTATATATAATATTATATACAACACTAATAATAATAATAATAATAATAATAATAATAATAATAATAATAATTCTTTTTTCTGCTCTTTTTCATACAGGTCAATGGAGCTCAAGTGCTTTGCAGGCATAATTCAAAGACATGATGTAAAGGTGATTTTTTTTATCTCAGCATAAATGAGCCCATCCCCTGTCCCCTGATAATACACCAGTTTGAACCTTCTTCTAGGAGGCATTTAAGGTCTGATGTTATATTACAACTGCACTGTTTTTTAGTGCCATATAATTCAGAAAGGGACACGCACAGAGTGGCCTATTTCTGAGGCAAATGGGACAGGGCTCTGCTGGGTCTTACCGAGCAGTGCTTTGAACTGGGGGACAATTTGAAACTCACCAAAATAACTCAGACATGTAGCTGGGTTCTTGGTCAGGGAGCAAGGTTTTTCTGCAGCGGCTACTGGCCTATCTAAGCAGAATTCACTCGGTCCATTAAGGTCATACAAGTGAGGAAACTCACAATGCTTAAGCATCTTTGAAGTTTGATGGTGATGCCCTTCATCGTTCATGTGCATGCAGTACTAAAAGCCATGATACGTATGTGTAAGGACAGTGTGATAGTTGCAGATTATGCATCATGTAGTGACATCAGTCACAAACATGTCCTAAGTCTCTTATTTATCTCATATATATGTTGCTTTATTTCCAGACACAATCATTTGTTTCTATGGATACTCAGAGTATTTGCATTATATTAGAGTTATATTAGAGAGTTATTTGCATTATACTATAGAATATTATCATGGGATGTTATCCTAGTTTTCCATCTTAACACGATTTCCGCTGAATGGCTGAAATATTTATGACCAACGGAGAGAGTAATTATTCCCACATTGTGCCTTGACTCCCCTGCCTCACTGTCAACACTCCAGACACATGTGTCTGATAACGATCTTTGAGTGAAAGCAGGTTTGTGCACAGATGGATCAGATATCGAGTGGAGTGGATGTGTTGAATGCATTGATCTCCTTTTCTCAGAGATAATCTCTTAGCGATGGAAACGATAGCCTGTGTGACCAGTGACTGAGGAGCAAGCAGAGAGCAGCTCCGTTTCTTCAATTCTCCATCTTGGAAGGGCCGGAGTTCCACGCTGGCATCATCAACAGGCCTTACCTGAGGGCCGCTTGTGCTGCAGGGTCGCTCCTCACCTGGCCGAGACCGGTGCGAGAGGTTTTGAGAGCAGGTGCCGCAGGCGCCGCTTTGCATGTTTAATCTGGGTTTACCATGTGTCTTACCAGATCTCTTCAACCTTCGGTGCTTATTACTCTAATGATTAGCATCATAAATGCACACAGAGGACTTTGATACTTTCAGATTAAGCCTAGTTCCAGGCCCGAGAAGTGTTCAGTCCAGAACTAGGCTCAATCTATGAGGAAGGTACGCTATAATCTGGACACTAATCCTCTGTTCTCCAACGTTTGTGCTGAATTTAAACCTGCAAAGGGAGAGCTCAAACTTTATTGACATTGCTTTTGTTTTTCAGTTGCCTATAGTCATTTTTATTTCTTCAAATATTTCAATTTAATATTGCAAACAACTTCACAACATACAAAATGAATTATATTAATCCAGAACATATGTCAATGAATAGATTTAATATATATTTATATATATATATTTATATATATAGTTTTTATAGTATTTTTTCTTTCATTTCGTGGGGATAAAAAAATAAACAGCAAAGCTTTGACAACAGCACCTTGACATAGTATGTAATTCCAACATTACCTTGAGAGGTTTAGAATAGGAAACAGATAAAGTACTTAG